>JAHWFP010170702.1:0-19226 GCA_023313725.1 Lithobius niger
TAATTAATATAATAATTTATTAATTTATGTACTCATTTCCATAACAAAAATTAACTCGAAGGGCTTGCTTCGGGGTGGTCTTTGTAACTATTGTGTGTGGGGTGACTTGGATTTAATTCTTAAAAGATTAGAATAAACTTCAGAATTCCGTTAGGGAATACTGAATTTGATTTTTGTGGGTCGGGGATATTGTTATGGAAATGAGTACATAAATTAATAAATTATTATATTAATTATGATAATAATTAAGTTATTAATAAAGTCATATTTAAGGCAGTTATTAATTATTGACATTTAAAAACATATGGAAATAATTATGGGCATAAATATAGCTTAAATATTAAAAGCATAAACAAAACGTGGAAGAAAGTATTGCAATTCTTAAATAAGGAAGCTTGAAAGCACTCAGGTAAATGGTTGACACACTGTAAATTATCAGAAGTATTGACATATAAGGAAAAATCATAAGAAGCAGCAGTTTACCTTCAGTTTGCAGTATCAGCATTCAGTTAGTCAAATTACTAGAACGAACAATTAACTTGCCTAAACGGGAAGAGTTCTAGAGAACTCAAGACATATTTGGATGGTTGTATTTCGAAACACGAATTCGGGGAATTAGAACAGAACAAAAGACACGAAAAGAGGCGAGACGATCTCTCTCTTGTGCGGCAGTTTCGAGCGAGTAAGGTTCTCCTTCCGTTTGGTCCGATCAGCTGTGTTTCAAGGTTGTTGGGTGGCGAGCGACTTGGCTTCTCTGCAAGACGCGAGCCGGACTTGTAGCAGATGAGTATAATCGAAGTGTTATTGATTGCTTTTATTCAAGCAAGCAGGAATCAGAGTGAATATTAATTTAATAGGATCGAAATTGATTTTAGTACCGTTTGGCCATTATTTAAAATAATGTAGGTGTCGATTGAGTTAAGGTTAGAGTGAGGAAACTCTAGGTTTAGGTGTCAACCCTTTATTGGTGTTTAACTAAAATACTCAGCAAGTAGTTGGTTGTGTGTTTCAGTGCAGACCGTTTAACTATTTGTTGTAGTGGTTTATTCTAAACAGTAAAGAAGGAGTTTAGCTGTCTATGGTTGTTGTGTAATTTATTATACATTTATTGACACAGTGTAAACAAATACATCCTGACATATTATGGCTTATATTGCAGTATTGCTGGAATATAAACCCATAACAGTGGTGTCGAAGTAAGCCACGCCTAACGTGAAAAGTTTAGAAATTTTTTCGAGAAGTATTGATTTATTAGCCTAGGCTGTAAAAAGAAAATTTTGGCGA
This sequence comes from Lithobius niger, assembly GCA_023313725.1. Lineage (NCBI taxonomy): Eukaryota > Metazoa > Arthropoda > Chilopoda > Lithobiomorpha > Lithobiidae > Lithobius > Lithobius niger. Next base: position 1,285 of record JAHWFP010170702.1, read on the forward strand.
GTGGAAATTTAATTTGCTGGTGATTTAGTGGGACTGCTAGTGGATTTTGTGCGGATTTTAGTAGCTTTTGAAGTGTATTTTAAAAGTAATTTGTGAGTCTCCACGTTCGAATCCACGAATCCACGTTCGCCATCAACAACAATCTAAAAAACACATGTGTCTGACAGGCAACGATGCATACCGTGAGACTCTAGCACTTCTGATAAACGATTATACCAACAAAGCCCTGATTGTTTCAATCCGTAGATAAGACCTAATCAGGCGGCACACCTTTGTCTCTTGTCCGGGAACAATGAAGCCGTCCGGTTTGTGGTGTCATTACTTGTGGCACCACAATGGCCGCTCTCAATTTAGGTTCCCTATTGTCAACCCTCCAGATTACCATAACCAAAACTATTAGGTTAGAAACATTCATTGTAATAGTTGTTATGCCATTCTTCCTTTGCTTCCTGTCACATGACCATTACCACTGTATATAACCACTGAACAACAGGAAGTAAACCGTCTCTGCAGTTGTAGCTTACACAACACTTGTGTTCCTTTATTTATTATGCCATAGTTACCCACGAGGTTAAGAGTGTACTTCACGTTGGGCCACAGTACACTGCAGTTGGCGACGAAGCCGGTACTATGGTATCAATTTAAATTTAAAGCTATCTTGATAGGTGTTCAGCCGCAAATATGCTCCAAATTTGTGGTAAGTTGGCAAATTTTTTCATTTTGGCAATGAAAATTAGTGCTCTGAAAACCTATCAGAGTTTAGTCTTTTTCAAAATGTGTAATTTTGTCGTGGTAGAGCTGTGTGGTACGAAATGATAATATTTAAATTTTAGTACCTTAACTAGCTAGAACTGGAGTGGGAATTGAATGTATTAAGGTTGATTTTACAATGGTAGTGTTCTAGAGCGACGCACTAGCGTGTCTCACAGGCAGTACTATGAACCTGAATGACATGAAAATGCGCTGCTAAATTAACTCTAGTAGATTCGATAGTGCCTGTCCCATATTCAGGCTGGTTTTGTGCTGGTGTTCAAATTTATCACCGTAGGGTTTATGTTTAAACTAGTGAAATCTGGTCTGTGCTAAGGCTTAGTCTGAGTTTAGTTTAGAAGTGGTGTTTTGTAAAACGTTTCATGGAGGTTGAGCATGTAAACATTTAAAAATCCTAGTCCCTTAAAATTAATTTGTAAGCGGTTAATTTATAGTACTATGTAGGCTACAGTTAAACTGGGTTTATTTCAATTAAATAGTTGACTGGTAGTCTTGAGTGCTCCTTGATTAATCTTGAAAATTAATTAGGATTGTAGATAAATTTTATTAAATTTAGCTTGAAAAACAAGATGGGTGTCGTTTGCATAAACACCTGTAGTTACTGTAATTTAACAGTGTGACTGAAATTTTGAATAATTCAGTAGTGAGCACTAGCGCTAATGGTGACCCAAATTTAAATAAATTTAAATAGTGGTACAAGTGTAGAAGAAAGCAAAATGGCGTCTTCTAAATCTGCTGGTTTATTTAGTGAGTTTGATTGTGAAAACGACACATGGGAAAAATATTCCAGCCGGATAAGCTATTATTTTAAAGCAAAAAAAAATAGCACCAGCTAAACAAGTTGATTTCTTAATGGTTTCTGTTGGCCAGAAAATGTTTGATCGTATATTAACCATCATTTCACCTGACCTTCCGGATTCTTTAACTTTAAAGAATTAGTTAAAAAAGTTTTAGAAGACCTCGAACCAGTGCCCTCCGTGGTATCTGAAAGAGTGAAATTTTTTCGTAGGTCCCAAAAATCAGATGAAACCGTAGGTGAATATTTAGCTGCATTAAAATTAATGACTAAGTATTGTGATTTTAATAAAATCACCGACATTAACATTAAAATGATACGAGACCGCTTAATTGGTGGAATCCATTCTGAAGTTATTCAACGCGAATTGTTAAAGCAGACTCTGGATTTGAAGGCTACAACATCCTTAGCTTTATCCTTAGAATCTGCTGAAACTGACCAAAGCGTTTTGAGAAGTCACATTTGCTACTGTTGTGGAAAAAATGGCCATGTACAAACCCATTGCAAATATCACGACTATACTTGTAGCCGTTGTCACACCGTTGGTCACTTAAAAATCGTGTGTAGAAAAGGCAGTAGTCATTCAAGCAAGACTACAAAACCATTTGAACAAGGTAAGCCTAGTGCAAGCACGAATTTTAAGGATAGACCAAAAAGCAAACAAAAGTATAGTTACAAGAAGAGAATTCACAAGCTAGAACGTGAATCTCAAAGTGAAAGTGAAGAAGACCGAGATGTGGTATCCGAAAATTCATAGTCTGGTTCTGCAGCTGACAGCGAGTCAGACAACGATTATCTTGTCTTGAAAAACAACAGTCTTGTTATAAGTCAGGCTGCAGACCAGATTTCAATTCTTCTTCAGACAAATAAAACAGTTACAGTAGTTAATTCTATGAAAATCCATTAAGTGGGTAATGCCAATCTGCCTAAATGGGGTCAACCTTGAAATGGAACTTGATTCCGGGGCAGACGCATCAATTATTCCTATTGAGTGGCATCAGAAATATTTTGCGGGTTGTCCTCTTAAACTCAGTCCGTATTCTATCCACTCATACACAGATCGAATTGAGAACACGATTTACACTGTAAGTCTGAAGGTTGTAGTCAAAGGTCAAACCGAATACTTGGATGCCTTACTTTCCAAACTTTATAAACCTGCTTTAATGGGAAAGGATTGGCTTTCTAGCTTTCGAGTAGATTTTCATCCATTTTACGACCTGCAAACAAAAGTTAAACCTAAGAAAAGTGTTAAACTAGTTAAAACTAGTTCTACACCAGTTGACACTTCAGTAATAGTAAAAGGTTTCCCTGAGCTATTCAGTGAAATGGGTAAGTTTAAAAACTTCAAAGTGAAGATTCATTTAAAACCTGATGCAAAGCCTGTGTAATGTCATGTTAGACCAGTTCCATTAGCATTAAAAGAAAAGGTTAACCAAGAGATTCGCAGATTGGTTGGCCTTGGAATTCTAGAGCCTGTGGAAACCTTTCAGTGGTCTACTCCTATAGTCATAGTTCATAAACCGGATGGTCAAATCCGGGTGATAGGTGATTACAATACCACCGTGAACCCTCAATTAGAAGTTGATCACTATGTGGTTCTCACGGCGGCAGAATTATTTAGCGAATTAGCAGGTAGTGACACTTTTTCCCTTATCGATCTTAAGGACGCCTTTCTGCAGATTGAACTCGATAAAGTCACAAGAAGCTTTAACAATAAACACACCCCTGGGCTTATTTTGATGGTTGCGTGTACCTCTGGGCCTAGCGTCCAGACCTGGAATTTTCCAGAGGGTCAACACAAATCACTAGTAAAATCCCCAAATGTCTCCCATCCTATGATGACATCCTAGTGAGTGGGAAGGGGGCTGGGCATGACGATTCATTAAACAAACTGTTAAATGTTTTACAAGATGCAGGAGCCAAACTTAAGATCGAGAAGTGCAAACTGTCGCGGCCTGAATTAAAGTATTTAGGCCACATGATTAACGCTGAAGGTCTGCATACACTCCCTGAGGTTATTGAAGCAGTCACGAACACTCCTAACCCAACTTGTATTCAAGAGCTACAGAGCTTTTTGGATTTTGTTAATCATTACTCCAAGTACTTACCAAACCTTGCTCATATTCTGTCACCAGTTACTTGTTTATTGAGTCCAACTGTTAAATGGGTATGGGGGGGGGGGGGCAGAATGCGACCAAGCTGTGAGTAAAGTGAAAGAACTCTTTATTAAACCCAAAGTTTTAGTTCACTATGATCCAAAATTAAAACTGAAGCTCGTTTGTGATGGCTCACCTTACTGAGTTGGGGCGTATAGCTTACACAACACTTGTATTCCTTTATTTATTATGCCATAGTTACCCACCTGGTTAAGTGTACTTCACGTTGGGCCGCAGTACACTGCATGGTTGTTGCATCCCTACATAACAATCGTTGCGGCTTTGTAAATATGCTACAGTGACATCGTATTGGTCTAAATACAATTGTTCTGGACCGCAACAGCAATAGCTAGTCGTATTGTTGCACGGCCGGCGGTCGGGTTGTAACTTTCGAAGTACGATTGGCCGTATTGTTGGGTAAACCCTATTGCAACTAAGCGGGCCTTATACCTGTTTATGGCACGAAGTGCGTTTCTCTTGACGCAGAAATCCCACTTACAACCAACAATAGGGACACCTGGTGGACGCTCTTCTAAAACCAAGTGCTTTTAGCAATATGGCTTCCATATTCAAGGTGAATTGCAGCAAGCTATTTCTCAGAATCTACACTGTTAATAGCTTCTTTAAAAGTATTTGGTATTTTCGGTTTAGTATTAATAGTTGCTAAAGCAGCCCGTTCATAGTTGTCATTACTAAAGTTGAATATGCACGTATCATACACGGCAATAGCCGTGTATATATATCTGATTGAAGTCCTCTCTCCAGCAAAACTAAAACTATTAATTTCTCCGTTTCTATTCAATATATTTCGACCAAACTTGGCCAGATAGTAGATAGCAACTTTTTCCAACTTTACACCAACTTTTATGCAATTCCGTGCAAGAGTAAACGTAGGGAGCCACACGTAAATTTGAAAACTGTTTACTTGTTGTTGTTGTTGTTCTTGGCTGACACGGTTTCTGAAAAAACTACTGCACCTACCTAAAATTTGAACATGATCTGAGCCAGAAATTTTCCTGGGCTTCAACCTTACATGGACCACTTTTTCGATTGGTCGATCCATTCCGGAGTTACGGGACCCTAAACGATCATTTTGATTGTATTAACCATTGTATTTAGGGATCAATGCCACTCAGCAAACTCCAGATTCATTCTTCGTGCACGTGTCATGCCTTTGCTAAAAAGTTGATTGTTGATTGTTGAAATGGCTGCGGATGTGGATGCGCTCCTCCAGGAGTTGTGGAAAACCAAAGTTATCACGAATAGTGAACTCAATTTAGGAGTGGTCTCCGATGAGGTCTTTGCACAAGTAATGCGGGTAGCGTAAAAGAGAGGCATTAGTGAAAAGAGGGTAAGGCAGTTTGGAGTTGATACAGCTATGAAAGTCAGGACAATGCAGGAAAAACCAGATGGCGGAGGAGCAAGAAAAACTGCAGCAAGGCTTGGTGGGCAAGAGGAAAAGAGTGACACAGAAGCAGCTGTTCAAGCGGTAAAGCTTTTTAGTGCAGCAGTAGCGGGGAAGACAGGAGCAGTGTGGGGTGATAGTGATGTGGAGGAAGGCGATGAAACTAGAGAAGAATGTGAAGAGGAACTGGGTAACCATGGGCCATCCAAACCTTTGCAATCCCTAAAAAGATTGTATGGAGGAGGACTAGCGAATGTGAACATGCCGCGGTCGGTTGTGATGGTTTGTGCGTTGGCAGGAAGACCCTAATCCACTACGCAGATCTACTTAGCGGTTGCGGATGTTGTAGGGACTGAAGAAATTGTAGCAGCTGGCACACTGCGAGTAGGTCATGTATTTGAAGTTGAAGTACGAACTCAAGAGGCAAAGAAAAAATTACTGAAAGCCAAGCTTACCATCAACGGCCACCCTGTAGAGATACATGATCTCCATGAGCAAACAGTTCAGGCGCGCCTCCTCTGGTTGCCACGTGGGATAACTGCGCAGGAAGTGGCGACAGGATTTGCACGCTTAGCAACGTTGGAGAGGCATGCGTTTGAGAAGCTAAGCATAAGGGGAAGGCATGTGTGCGAGACCACTGTTCGCCATGTGACGTTGCGTCTGTGTGAGGGAGCAACCATTGAGGATGTGCCGGATGTGGTCGTATTTAAGGGCATCCAGACGCTGGCGCTTGTGAACAAACGGGCGCCACAATGTCTGCGTTGCCGAATGAGGGGGCACTATCGTCGTGAGTGCATGAGTCGCGCGTGTGAAACGTGCGAGATTTGGTGCGACCCAAGGCACTTGTGTCCCCATCTTCAGGCAGCGGAGGCAGCCAGGTTAGCGCAGCAATTGTCGCAACAAGGACAGCAAGCGCACCAAGTGCAGAAGCAACTGAGTACGGCGACGCGCAGAGTGCAACAGACTCAACAATCTCAGCAATCTCATCAGCGACAACAATCCCAGCAGCAGTGTATCGTCGCTCAAGTTAACCTGGGCCTGCCTGCCATTAGTACAAGTGCCCCGTGTCTCACCGCCGCGTTGGAGACCCAGGATTTTCGGCGTCAGGAAGCAAGAAACGACAGCACAGTCTCGACGATAGAAGAAAGTATGCAGCAACAAAATGAACTACAACTGCAAGAAGATTGCAGTCAAGATAGTGATGGGTCATGGCTCACACCTCCTGCCAAAAGGAAAAGGAAAAGGAAAAAAGGCATGCGGTCTCCAATGTCAACAACGCAACTGGAAGACCGACAGGAAAATGTTACTGCAGTTGCAGTAGTTGTCGCAGTTGAAGGTGTAGGAAGAGAAAGTGAGGAGATACAGAGCGTCATGGTCATCGAACCTGCAAGTACTGTAGTTGCAGAGGTAGTGCAAGAGCCGGGAGATCAGATGTGCGTAAGTGATGATGGGCCAACTTTCAAAAGAGGTCCTCGAGTCACAAATTCAAGATAGCCAAGTTATTTTGAGTTGCAGTGAGTCGGAGGGGACAGGAGAGGTTGGGTAATGTGGTTAAGGGAGTTTCGTAAGGTCCTAGAAAATTCACTGTGCCTGCAAATTTTAAAATTGCGTCGTGGAATGCACGTGGCGTGCAGCGTAAATTGCATGATGTAGAACTATTACTGCAACACGTGGACGTGCTGGGCATTCAGGAAGCAAATAATATGCAGGGATTTGATGCATCAGGGTGGGGGGCGGATTTTGTATTTTCGGGTTCAAAAGTGGGGCCTTTATCAAGCGGGCAGTCCCGTACTGTGCTATTCAAATTGCGCAACAAGTTAGAGGAATAGATGCAGTTGCAATCAAAATTTATATGTCCAGAAAATGGATTACAGTAGTTTTTGTTCACGTCACTGGCAATCCGTCTATTGCTGAGTGGAGTAGGTGGTTTGGGCAATTTGTAGCACCAGTCATTATCGGTGGTGACTTTAATAGTCATCACTATGACTGGGGCTCACTGCACAAAGACGCTCGTGGTCGTAGATTAGCCAGTGTAATTGACAGTCAGAGTCTGGCGATTATGCAGGACGGTACTCCCACGTTTGTCCGGTGGCAGCAAGGAGGAGTCCAGGTGTTGGTCCTGGATTTCTTTCTGTGCTCGCGTGCAATTGCAGAGTGGTACACGTTCGAGGTATCGGATTACCTGCGCGGAAGCGATCACTTCCCTGTCGCTTTGTGCCCGCGTGAGCGTAGGACACATATTAGGCAAAGGATATCAAAAAGACCAGCCGCTGATAACGGCATCTTTGGTGAGTGGATTGGTGCTCGGTCATGGAAAAAAGTGGCGGCCTGCCCTGGCCAGAACTAGTCGCCCGCCGTGGTGGACTGATCACTGCACAGTTGCGGTTAGGGACAGACGGAAATCATATCGGAAGTGGAAGCGAACTCCAGGTTAGGAGTTATGGTTTGTGTATTGTGGGGTGGCTGAAGAAACACACCTTATCTTGAGGCAGGAGAAGGCATCCTATGGAGAACGCTTGTGTGAACATGTGGCTGCGTCGAACTCGCTGTAGCAGGCGTGGAAAGCACTGGAGCGCAGTGCAAGTAAAGTGATGCAGACGTGGGTTTATAGTGCAGCAGCAAATATGGAAAATTGTGAGGTTTTGCGAGGGGCACAAATGGCTAATGCCTTCAACGCACGATTTACGAGGGTGTACAGCCTGGCAGAGGGAGTTGTACCTCGTGAGCCTGATGCCGGTGTCTTGTCCCAGGTTGGAGATATTCCCTGGGAGTTCTCGGAATTCAGGGCGTCGCTGTCGTGCTGCAGAGTTAACAGTGCATCTGGTATAGATGGAGTGAGTTATGACATTATACGCCTGAAGACAGCATGTGAGCAGCAGGCGCTCTTGACTCTGTTTCAGCGGGTACTTGGTGGCGCACCTATTCCACCAGCATGGTTGTTTACCATCTTAGTCCCAGTTCATAAACCAGGCAGCATCAGATCGAACCTTGAAAACTACCGACCAATCGTTCTGTTGTCATGTGTTAGGAAAATTTATGTACGAATGGTAATCAGGAGGTTGAGCTGGCACATTGAATACTACGAGTGCCTAGCAAATGTGCAGTTTGGATGTCGCCCAAATCGCAGCATGCAGGATGCAGTACTTTTCCTGCTCTCCAGCATTCGGAAAGCGTGGGCGCAATGCAAGGTCGTTATGGCAGGTTTCTTAGATATTAAAGCTGCCACACAGTGTCCATAGCATGGGTCAAGGCGGCTTTAGTCAAAATGGGTGTATGGGAGCGGCTAGTTGACACCGTAGTGGCACTCTTAGGTTCGCGGGTTTTGCGACTAGAGTGAATGGCAGCTGGTCAGCAGAGGCAACTACCGACAGGGGTCTCCCTCAGGGTAGTTGCCTGAGTCCGACGCTATTTGCGGTAGCCATAAATGAAGTGTTGGTGGAGATTGGTGTCTCTGCAAACATTGTCTGTTATGCTGACGATGTGGCTGTGTGGTTTGTTGGGTATGTGCTCGAGCTGCTGTCTGCAGAAGACTCTCGAGGATATTCAGCATCTGCTTGGATTGCGTGGTCATCTCTTGGCTCCTGCCAAGACTGAAGTGGTTGTGTTCACTAGATATTCGCGGGTAGCTCTGGAGCAGATGCGGCTTCGGTTAGGAGATCAGGTGGTAAGTCCAAAGTCTCATGTTAAGTACTTAGGTGTCGTCCTTGAGGCATCTCTGGACTGGTCGCGAGATGTCTCACGTATGAAAGAAAAGCTGATGGCACGGATTGCTGTTTTGCGGGCACTGTTTGGTGGTAAGCATGGACGAGAGGGGCTCTTCTAGCGGCGTTCAGGACCTTTGTACGATCGGTGATGGATTACCATCTTCCGTTTCTGGCAATTTCCAAATGGCATCTGCAAACTCTGCAAGTTGCAGTGAATGAATGCTTACGGGTGCTCTCCGGTTGCATTGCATCTACCCCAGTTCAAGCTCTCTGGGTGGAGTGCAATGAGCCACCGGTTGAGTATAAAGCAAAGGAACTCTGATAGCACTTTGCCTACGCAATCTGAGTCGGGGTCAGGATGACGCTGTAGGCGGGATTTTAGGGGACTATGGGAAATTAAGTGAAAAGACGAGGAGCATTCTTCGTGAAGCAGGTGCTGGTGTAACTCTGCTCCAGCAGGTTACTGGCTGTGCTCTCCCACTTGCTAGTGTGCAGTCTCTCAGTCCGTGGAGTTGGTGTCCAGATCTGGCTCAGGTCTTTCAACCCAACAACACGGAGTGTGGGGTTACTGTGACGCTTCCTATCATGCTAGTGAGCTAGCTGGTGGAATTGGAATTGCGATTCTGTCGTTGCAGGTAACTGTGCGCTACATAGCTGCAGTGACATCGAGCCTGCTCTGCGAATTGCTCGCTATCTCGGTGGCACTTGATGTTGCTGTATCCTTAGAATTACCATCGTTCATGCTCCACACCGACTCGTTGGCGAGCGTTAGACTGTTACAGAGGTCGTGTGAGAATTTGGAAGTGCAAGACCCACTAATATATACGATACTCTGGAAGCTCTGGACGGCATCGCGGAATAGTTGCGTGGAGTTACGGTGGGTCCAAGGCCACAGTGGTGTTCCAGGAAATGAGCAGGCAGATGGATTTACACGTGACGCGAGAGCCTATCGTCCCAATGCTTTCAACACGGATGCGTCGCGGTATAGTCAAACGATGGGCTTCTGTGGAGCGGAAAAAAAGATGGGATGCGGCAGATGCAGCCAGGGGGTTCTACGCCCTGCATCCGGTGTGTGCGAGGAAATCCAGGCTGGATAGGATGTCCTTTCGGGATGCGAAGGTGCTGTCCAGGCTGAGGACTGGGCACTCTCTTTTGCGGGGGCATCAATTCAAATTTGGGTGGGTCAGTCCACCGACTTGCACGGTATGCCTTGTGGAAGAGACCCCTGGACATGTTCTCTTGCATTGCAAAAAGTACGCCAGGTCGCGAGTGCTATTGGCTCACTGGGTGCACGGTTCGTCCACTGTTCGTGACCTGCTGTCATTGTCTGGTGGCAGAGATTCAAATATGAGGTTGCGGGCTGTGGTGAAGTTTTGTCGAAATTCTAAAATCAGTGTATAAGAGGGTAGACACACTCCTGTCCCCTGTCTCCTGTTCCCGGTTTGTTGGTTATCCTTGCGAAGGTGTGACGCGAACAGCTCTCAACGAGCCCGCTAGAACTTTCTGTCTTTGGGAAAGATAAAGTGGACTGGATACCTTGTACACAGTGGGGGTGCCGCTGCTGAGAAGAGTTGTACCCCTTAAGTGTGAGTGATGGTGCGGTGGTGAACATTGCGCAGAGTGGGGTGAAGAGTAGTGGTGAGCAGTGCGCGGGGGAAAAGGAGAGTATTGCGAAGGATAGTGCAGTGGTGCTGTGAAGCGTTGTTGGGTGTGGTGATGCCTCTTGGTGAGAAGCAGTGCGGCGGAGGATGACGGAGGTACTCAGTGTTCAGCGGCAATTGGTGCATGCAGTGTGTGAGGGAAGACTAGGTGCAGAGCAGACGACGTTGGATATTGGATGTAGTGTAGTGTAGTGTATAGAGGGTAGTGCATAGAGATAATTGCAGTGTTGTGGAGTTGTAGTGATGTGTTGGCTGTAGTGTGTACATAGTCTAGGAGGGCGTACGGCTCCCAATAAATATGTTCGAAAGAATCAGTGTTTGAGCTAAACGCATATATTTTTAAACCAAATTAAGCTGCGTTGTTATAGCCTCAAAATTGCCAGCTAAAAATGATAGAATTGCGTACTTATTTCGCACATGCAGGGTTTTAGAGCTGACTTGAATTGTTTCAAAGTGGCCAGCAACAATCGACTGCATGCCTAAACCTTTGTAGCGCGACGCCATAGCCGTAAAAAAAGGTACACGGATTACAAACAAAAACGTCAAGGTTGCCGTATAAAAGGGGTTAGACGATTGAATTTTACTTGTTAAAATGTACACGGATAAAAATTGATGATTTTTAATTGAAATAATCAAATATACAATTGAGAAAATTGCATTTGTTTAAGTGCTGCTGTGCTTTACGATTCATATATTTAAAATGTAAAGCACAACAGCTCTTAAACAGATACAATTTTCTCAATTGTACATTTGATTATTTCAATTAAAAATCATAAATTTTTATCCGTGTACATTTTAACAAGTGAAAATTCAATCACATAACCCCTTTTTTTCTGCACACTTGACGTTTTTGTTTGTAATTAATTAAAATATGCTGGGAAACTGGTTCTCCATAAAGTTCAGCAAGCGTTTTTGAAAAAGAATCGCCAGTTGAAATCTCACCACTAGCTTGCTTGAAAACTGTTAGTGCAGTTTCATTTTCGGTTTGGTTATTGGGCAAAAACGGTAGTTGTTTGGGACGAATTATCACTCTCTTCCCCTGAAACTGGCATTTCTTTTGGTTTGTTGTTTGATTTGCATTCTGCGTAAAATTGTTATTTGCATTAACCGCCAAAGCTGTTGAGTTGAAGGTTGAGTTAAGTTACTTGACGATTCATTCCTAGAATTTTCAAAATACAATAGTTCTTTTACTTTTGCACAAGTTATAGTGTTTGCTCCCATTGCTGCGGACCCCATAAGCAAATTATAGCAACTTCTAGGTAAGCCACTCAAGATACACCAGGCAATGTTAACATCAGTCAAAATTATGCCACAATCCGCCAATGTACATTCTTCTAACCTATTCACATAAGCACCCATCGTTTCGTCTGGCGTTTTTGTCAGAGTAAAATTTTCTATGCAAGGCAAGGCAACGTAGAACGTTGTTTAGTTGAAACGTTGTTTTTAAATAGTTCCATAATTGTTTGGGGGAAATTTTTTACCGTATCTGGTATGGTAACACATCCTACTGCCACATATAATATCATAGTCCCCATTGCTTTTTGGGTCTCCCCTAAAATTTTATTCTGGTCCTTTTCCTTGCTCTCTTCTGTAGTGGGGTGCCGTGAGTGCAGGATGAAGGTAGATGGAGGCCGATTTGTAACTCTTGAACATTTATTGTTAGATTCCCTTTCCGTGCTGTCAGTGCCCGGATAGCCAAAGGGAATAAACCAAATTCAACTGCAACTTACGTTTATTCAGTTCTCGGTGCGAGCGACCGTCCCCAAACTTGCCCGGGCGAGAACTGACTGTCATCATAGAGTTAGATATATTATATTGTTACACCAGAGAGGGAACATTCGCTTCAAAGCCTGTCCGATCGTAATCACCGCCGCCAGGAGCCACGTCGGCGCCACCGTCGATTTGAGAACGACTTCGTTCGGACTAGAGGTGTGCGCCTCCAACAGCCAAATCAAACGCAACTTAAGCCGCCGCTGGCATATTCGGATCCTGTCATCGCGTTTACGTGTTAGCAAAAGAGGTGTTAGTTAGTGTCAAAGAGTTACTAAAAGATGAAGTATAAATTTATTTATGCTTTCGAAATAACTGAACTACTTGGAACTTAAAACAAAATTTGGCAAATTGGAAACATTATGCTTCATTGTGATGTGCTTCCTTGCTTTACATGCTAAAAATGAAATAAAATCAAATTGGATTATTTCATTTTGCAACAGCAAATGTAAAGTGGAACAGTAGAGCAAAGGGAGGGAGCGGGGTGGTAAGGGATAGCCCCCCCCCCCCTAAAAAAAAACAAAAACGAGCCGAGTGGGAATAAAAATCACGGAAAACGGTTATTTGCTATTTTCTTCAAAACTTTGATGAGGACATACATGACGTATGGACCGGTCATTATTTATCGCCGGGGGAGGGGGGGGGGTATCATTAAGTTTTTGGACCCTCTCAAGGGAAGATCGTAAATTTTTCAGATCCAATCAAGTGGGGGGGGGGGTCAAAAACAGACTGACCAACTGGAAGAAAAAGTAATTTTTGGACCTCAAAAATGGCACTTTCAGCAGTCAACATTTCTAAAAACGCTTCACTCCCACCATCATCTCAGTGTTTACAAGGTTTTGAAGCTATTAGTACCATTATTGCAAGTATAGTTTTTACAAAGAATTTAGAAAAGCCTTGGCACCTGGTTTCTTGGCTTCTTCGGTCTTTCAGGTGCTAACTATGTCACGGATGTAGGCCCTCAAGCACAAAGTGTGTTCATCATATTCATACTTATTGTATGAATCTCAACAAGAGATGGGTGTAAGGGACATTTTATAGAACATGTTTAATCCAACATGTCTTTTCGTTAAAAACGAGACACGCTGTCGGTGTGGGAGCTATTTATTTATTTGGCTACAAGAATCATCTGCAGACAGTCGCTATAGGTATAGGAAAAGCGCAATTTTTTTTAGGGGGGGGGGAGCGGGGGATACATTATTTTTGTATTTTGATTGGGGGAGGGTCATCAAAAATTTGTAATCACATTTTCATCCCCCCCCCCCGGGGCCATAAATAATGACTGGTCTCAAAAAGCACGAATAAATATACATTAAAATTAAGGTGGTCACACGTTTTCCAGTAGGGGTGCAAAGCGAGGCGTAAAATTTGAACCTGAAAAGAAATTTGAAAATATTTTTTTACGTTACTGATATGTAAAAGTGAAGTTACTCTTCGCTGTAGGTTATAACAAGTAAAAAAAATTCGTGCTCTGTGTCGTCTCCCTACTGTCAGGGAAACCCTGTCCTCTATGTGGGGATTACTTCAGTGGAGGCCATGAAAGTGGTTCATGTGTTTTTATTGTCTGTCGTTGTTGTACTTTAGTGTTTTATTGTATATTTTTGTTTTACTTAGTAATGCCAATTATATGGACCCTTGCTGGTCTGAAATAAAGTTAAAGTTAAAGTTACCTCTTATATTGAAGTTAACGCACGCAAATACAACGAAATAGACACACGCCTTTTTCTCAATGGGGTCGCCATCTTGGAAATCCGACGTGGACAAGTAAAGCTGAAAGAGCCATCCCCCTGCTGACTGTGTGGCTTCCTCTCTCGCCGCTAGGTGGCATGCGCGCATGCGCGAGCATTGAGAGAGCGAAAACCCGGGATGAGGCAGCCGTGTGATGACGGCATCATCACACGCTTCCCCCCTTCAAGAAATTCAAGCCCGGCCTGTTTTGGTTCGGTCGGGATACAACATTTTAAAAGCAAGTGCATTTCAATAACTAGTTATAGTGGTCGTGTAGTTAACAATTGAACAATAAAAAAAAACCTTTCACAGACATTGACTATAAGAACCTTATTTAAAAAAAAAAACATATCGTAGGAAAAACCCATATGGCAGGTAATAACTTAAGTCTATGCATGCTGATTCATTCGCTGAATAGGCTACTCTAACACATCATTTCTCCATCTCATCATCTGAGAGAAAAAACAAAACTTTCAATATTGATATTCTACCTTACATGGTCATGCACTTTCATTTGTTCGTAGGTCTTTGAGTGCAACATAGAGATTAAACATTTCTAATAGAAGAAAAAAAAATTTCAGGGAAGTGTCAAAATCAAATGGAGGATTTCCACATATATAATAAAAAAAAAACTCTTAGTAGGCTTGGCGAGACCTTCACACCTTCAGCGTAAAGATTTAAAAAAACAATTCAGACGTAAAAATTCAAAGCTTTAAAACAGTGCTTGACAGCAGTTGCCGGAATACAGGCTTAAAAGAAACTTCACTGTACATTAACTGGATTCTTTACCCCAGTTACCTGTTGCGAGGTGTAGACAGTTCAAACAAGTGGCTTACCAACAGCCTGTGCTGCTACACTTTACCATGGGTCCCTGCTGGGATTGCCCAAAGTACAAAATTCACAGTTTGACATACATGATATGTCCCTGACATCAAATCATTCGACAAGTCGAGAGCTGTTTTTAAATTCTAGGAGTGGAAACCCTGAACAAGCATGGGATTCTTTTTACATTCTAGTTTCAGTACCTCCTAGCCGCCGAGTGGTTGTGATGCTCCCCGTGCACAAGGAACTCGTTTTAGGTCAAAATCACTCACACTCTTTCCTAGGAGAATACTTCTCCATCCAAGCCAAGTTCGAGATTCCTTCTACAGCCACCCAACCCGTCAAACTACCGTAGTCAGTTTCGTTTCGTCAAAACATAACATAAAAAAAGCATTAAAACTGAGTGAGTGCATGGGTGCCAGTTAAGGCAGCGTCTAGGCCCCCCGTGGCGTTCGTTTAAAGTTCGTAGTGTAATGTGTTCGGCTCCGACCCTCATTCCGGCGACTCTCGAAGTAGTCGTTCGATGCCAAAGCAATCATTTCTAGGTTTTACCAAGAGGGTCTGCCATCCTGAGAGAGAGCTCCAAACACATTTCTCCTTCGCCAGGAAAGATTCAACGTTGAACCACGATCCCACCCAAACATTTGAGAAACAAAAACATTTGAGAATTCTCCCTCCCTCGGAATCAAATTTACACTCGACATATTCGTTGGGTTATCACATTAGGCTATTTACACGACAATAGGCCAAAGGTTCATGTACCTCCTTAAAAAAAAATTGCACTTTGAAAGGTTCACATGCCAAAAATGGAAGTGACTGCTTGAACCGGGGGTACGCGTAGCGCCACCGAGTCGCAGTTGCTATATCGACCGGGTATGAATCTTAACAACCAATGAAATCGCGTCGTTCACGTCTGTGGGCGTCACCTTCAGATTCGCGCTAATTTTGTCCGATTGTCGACGCCATTGCAATTGTTGTGGATCGTTGCTATAGCTCATTTTAGTTGTAATTTTGATTGCATGGTATTTTTAAGCTAGACCTGCCTTTAATGTGTCAAAATAGACCGTAGGGCTGATTTAGTTCGCGACCCCCTGCACACCATAGTAATATTTGAAAACCCCCAGTTGAAATAGCACTTGCATATAGAAGTGACCGCCTTCCTCCCTCCCTCCCTTACTTTCCAGTCCTCCACACCCCAAGTCGATCTAACAATAGCTTCTGTTGTTGTTATTTCGACCCCCCTGTACACAGTAGTATTTGAAAAACCCCGGTTGAAATATCACCTGCATATAGCAGCCACTAAATTGAGCCCCCCCCCCCGTATTTCTACTTTCTTTCCAAACTACAGGTCGACGTAACAATTCCCTGTATTTTTGCTATTTCGACCCCCGTACACCAGACTAGCATATTTTGAAAACACCCGGTCAAAATAACGAACGCGACCCAGCCATTACATGCTCTCTGATTGGCTGCCGCGTCCAAGACTCCGCCCCTCTGTAGTGACTGACAGAATAGCCGGTCGAAATAGCAGTTCGCGTGCGTAATGCTACGCCGACAGGAGGTCGAAGTAACAACCGCCAAAAAAAAATATGCACTTTCATTTTTATTCGTTGGTTGCAAGATGGAGGTGGTGGTCAATTCAATAGGTGACCACAGTATTTCAGTTAGAGCAATGTTCAAGACAATTATTATTTCAAAACAATTAATATGCACGAGTGTAAGTAGTTCAAGGGTTAAATTCCCATCACCTGGGTTTAAAAAAAGATTAAAAAAAGTTAGTCCTAGTGCGATGAGTGTTATGCAGTGGTATAGTCTGCCCATATTTACAATCCAAGCTTAAAAAAATTCATTACACTGATGATTAAGAGCATATCGTAGTGTAGGCTATACAGGTCTGTCATGTAGTTCAAATTGTTGATAAAAAAAAGAAAATGGTTAAAACATGGTTAGCCTACGCTCTCTTTCATTCGTTTACAGTGTTTACAATGTGTTTAAGTGCTCTTGGGTGCACGATTCGTAGTCAGTTTAAAGGTAGCATGGAATAAAAGAAACACTTGAACATAGGAATATGCAGAGCCTTAATAATCCCCATAGATTAAAAAACCCTGAATAAAATCTGCATGTAGTGTAGGCAAATAGGCTATGGTGTCAACATTGTTAAGAAAATCAAACTTGGTGGACATTTTCCAAATCATACCCAAGAAAGAAAAAACATAAAATCAGGCTGAAAACCTGGTTAAGGTGTCAAAATTCCGTCCTATTTACATTACATTGTTAGCATTCACGTTGTAAGTGGAGAGTCGTGGTTGTAGGCTACTGTGTAAGTAGGCTACCCTTGATTTTTGGTTACTGGGCAGTAGTTAGGCTACTGCTTTAGTGCTTCAGTTAGACTATAGAGTTACCCATACAAGAATGCGTACTTGATTTAATGCTTTAGTGCCAAGGCAGGATAAAAAAAAACATAATCCACGACAAGGAAAAAAAATACATTGTAATTTGAGATTCTGAAAGCATTTTGTTAACAACAGTTTGGCAGTGCATGGCCCAACAACGATAAAATGGTGGTTAGCATTGGTCAAGTAAGCTGTCCTGGTGCTTGAATGCAAGGCAGTGCAAAGTTTCACTGATTAAAGTTTCACAGATTAAAAATTGAAAAGATCGAAAATTGTGTAGGTTAAGATACATCAGTTACCTGCTGGTGGTCAGAGCACTGAATGATACTTACAGTCACGAACGTTTGTGGTTAAGGTACTCTCTTTGCACTGTTGTAGCTTGAGCCAAGTCCTTCTGCGTTTGTCGTTGCTTTATCACTGATTGGACACATGACGATTGTTCGGTTTCCGTTGTTTCTTACGAACCTTGCGGTGCTTCGCTGTGTCATAATTGTTGTCGTGAGGCTCTGGTGGCTGATGGGTGGTGGCAGTTCGACGGATTTACGGGGCGAATTTTGGTGGTGGGGCTTGCCGCGGACGTTTGACTGTCGACGAGGCGATCTCAGTCCAGCGAACTGCTTTTTTGCTTTGAGTACGATCTGTTACGTACATCGGGAAGTCGAAGGTTAGCTCCCCAGGTGCATCGCGATGATGTGGCATGTCGTCCTCGCCGAGATAAGCTATTCCTAGCCTGGTG
>JAHWFP010170707.1:3262-23769 GCA_023313725.1 Lithobius niger
AACTCTGAAACTGTTTCATGATGACAAAGTTCAATCAGACAAACTCTTGTTTCATGGTGACAATCAAGAAGGCAAACTCTGAAAACTGTTTCATGAAGACAAATTTCAGTCAGGCAAACTCTGAAATCTATTTCATGATGACAAAGTTCAATCAGGAATACCAATCAGAAAGAAACTTGGTTACAAAAAAAAATCTAAAAGGCTGACATATTACGCATCATATTTAATGACAGCAAAATGACAGATAAATCTGAAAATGGGTGGCTGCAACCAGTTCGACTCACGGAAAAAGCAGCTTTATAAACATCACTAAAAGCATACAATGTGCGTGCTTGCATGCGTGTTTATACTTCTCCGTACGTACAAATACGAGAGTAGCACCAGATGGAAAAACGATTAAAATACACCCGAATTTATCGCTGTAACTTCAATCTGGATCCACAAATACGTAAAAAACTACTCTGAAAACTTCTCATGAGGTCAAAGTTCCACCGGGCAAACTAATCAGGAAGAAACTTGGTTGAAAAAAAAATGAAAAGACTACATATTTTGCATCATGCGTTAGTATTGGCAGAAAGACAAATAACTCTCAAAAGCTGGGTGGATGTACTGCGGAAAAATTAAACCAATAAGTTACAGAAGGTTGCCAAAATTCCTGCTTCTGAAGCAAGATTCTGGATTGAGCGAGCGATTTCAACCTACATAAACCTTTTCAAAGCGAGTTTCGCTTTGCTCGCGCCGTCTTTCATTGGGCACTATACTCTCACCGTCATATGAACCTTAATTCCAGAGGAGTAGGCATGCCGGCAACCAAACAAATCCGAAACAAATCGTACGTTTGGGAAAATGTAGATGGAATGCAAACGTGCTGAGGAGTGTGATGAACGAATAGCGAGCAACAATCGCACCTAGCTTGTGTTCGAATAATCAGTACATCGATTTGGTGATGATCTGGGGATCAGAGATCTGGAATGTGGATGACGCCAGTAGAATCAGAGGAGAAAACGATATCGCTATAGTAAATTATCACGATACACGCTAGTATTTCGCTTGGCATGGTTCAACAATAACATCAATACCTGTCCTACCAAATACAATACATAACAGCATGGTGACTACTAGATACTTCACTGCCAAGCAGATACTGTCAATAGTTATACGCTTAATTGTTGTGAGATGCATTGTACAAAAGCATAGGACCTTAGGGCTTCGTGCAGATGACCACGAGTGGTTAACGCTCGTTAAACCCTTTGAACTCTTTGTACAAATGCAACTGCAATTACAAGAACCTGGGTTTTTTGCTCGGATTTCTCCAGCTAAATTGCAGAATTCTTTCTATCTCTACTTGATAATCCGCTCACAGTTCGGTTCTTCTGAAGTTCCGTCTGTTCCGATCTGACGTAGGTGCTCCCAGCTGAATGTATTAGATTTGTAGCCGGCCCCTCTGCAGTGGAAACAGATGATGACACTTGACGTATATTGTGGCTTCACGACAGGTTTTGGCTAGGAACGCGTGTGGATCTGTAACATTTTTGTTATTAGCAAAAGCTTGACTCATGATTCCCTGCACAATTAACAAATGTTCAATATCAGAAGTTTCAAGCTTCTCTTACCTTGAGAGGTGCTAAAAAAAAACTTGTTACTAAATTGTCAAATGATGCAGGAAATCGCAAAATAACTACAGATGCAAACCTTTTTACATTGCCTTTACGTTGCATACTCAGCTACACTCATCGCCCCTGGATTACTGAAATTATGCAACTTTCTGCGCAAAGCTAAATAACTCGATACATTGGACGATTCATACGTTTCTTTAAGATAGTCCCAAGTTGCTGTGGCAGGTTTAACTTTTTAGGGATTTGAATAACTTGGCAGTATACGGAAAGTATTAGAAGTCCCATTGCCTTTTAGTTTTCTGTACAGCCGTACCGGCTGAGAAGACTATTGCAACGACTTTGAACGTCCGTCCGTCGCTTTTTTCAACTTCGCAACGTCCCCAGATATTGACGACCATTGTTTACAACGTTAGATTCAGCGTGAGAAGTTAGTTAAATAACATGGCAAATTAAAACATCGTTAACTCCTCATAGCTAATAGACTTTTTCGACGTAACTAAATTAAATAATAACCTTTGATCGTCGAATTAAAATCCTAAATTAAAATCCTCAATAAAAACAAATGGATTTTAGCTTCATTTAAATAGTCTCGTCGCATTGTTGCATGAATGAATAGGCTTACCGTCGAACCAAATTCTCCAAGCCTATTTTCTACTTACAAAATTCTGCATTTTAAAATTAGGCCTAAAAAATGAAAATTAGTCCTAAAATCATGTTACCATGGCAACGTCAAGTTGCTACGAGTCGCTGTTGGCTTCATCAACAGCGTCTCTCTTGTCACTTCCCTACTACCACTGATCTATATAGGCTACGTTGCGCGTTTTGTGCGTTACCTTGTAACAATGTAACTGTGTACCTAAAGGTGCACCGTGTTGCAAAAATGAATAGGCTTACTATACAATCCATTTCTCCGTTAGCTGCTACTTACGAAATTAAAACTGCTGGTTAAAATTAGGCCTAAAAGCTGACAGTTACGCCTAAAATGTAAAACAGGCCTAAAATCTAACACATTTTTAACCAGCAATTGTGTTGGCTACTGCTTTTACATTAGTATAATAGAGATAACTGTCGTAGTTCATATTGTAGTGCATGTAGGTATGCGCCTTAACATTAGAATTGGAGGAACTGTACAGAAGACCGGTGCGACTAGGCAGTCGCTGTAGCCGCTTGTTCATCTTTAGCTTCCATGCGGTTAATGCGTCTGCTGCTGTTTGTTTTAATTACCATGTCATCACCCTTGGTGATCCATAAGTGCATCTACTCTAGTGGTCATAGAATTAAAATTCCAGCCGTCTAGTAGGGTCCTATACTAGATCTTGGTAGCCATTTTAACCGTTTCCGCCGTTAATGTTTAAGCCTTGCGAACCACATAAACACCATGAAATGCATCCTAGATTATTTTAATGATTGGGACGAAATGCTCTTTAACTTCTCACATCCATTATGAAACGCTGTTCTCAGATTCAGAAGGACTATACTTTACAACAGCCTTTCATATTAATTTGCCGTAGACGTCATGTTGATTCAGTCCGTGAAGAAACTTGCATCTTTTCCAGCCTCCACAGTCGTCTTGGTTCCTCCTTTGCTAGAGCAGCACAGACCTTGATAGGTTTTAGAAGTAATGGCCTAAAAAAGTCGACCTCGTTGAAAAACTTAACGCTGCAACCAATTGATAGAGGTTAATTAGTGAATCGAAATAGGAGGAAAAATAAGCTGGAGGCCAAAAGTAAACTTAAGGGAATTTATTCCCATCGCAAAAACGAACAAGTCACATAATTAGGTTTAAATTCGAAATTCAAATAGTAATCAAAAATCAAGCCCTCCCCTCCTTCACGGTAGGCTGTCTGACGAGAAGTGAGGGCCACAGGCGTTGGGGCTTCTTTTTTAATGGCGCGGTTGCCTACTAGTGTTGTAGCTTAGCGACAAAATTCGATAGAATTAGAACTTGGCGGACGAAAGCATGAATTTTTTTTGTGTGTGGCATAGTTAGTGTACAGGCGATAAGAAAATGGGTTGCTCCACGCAATCTGAACATACATTGGACTGGAGCAGGCATTATATACCAAAATAAGTAAATAATAACAAAACTACATACAGGGAGGCAGTTTTCACGACATTAACAAATCGATCAATACAATATGCCGAAACTGACTACTGACGTTTTACACAATATTATGACAAATAAAATTCTATGAGAAAATGTCAAAAATCCAACAAGAAGTGAATTATAAAGCTCATTTCCGGTAAATAGTCTTTATCACGTAACTCCTAAACCGTGTAACTGACAGGTCTAAAATTTTGCAGGCATATTCTGGAGACCATTAAAGTTAATCAATATTTAGTGACATTTTGTTGTAGCTCTACCGGAAGTGATGGAAAATGTCAGTTTCTTCACTTAATTGATAACTTCTAAACGGGTTAGTCGGTAGATTCCAAATTTTGCACATACCTTTCTTACATAAAGGTCGATCAAATGGCAACTGCCCCTTGCAAATGCAAAATGTACAACTTTCCACATCGGGTACACCAACAGGTGCCAGACGTATAACATCGAAAATACTGCACTACCAGATGTAACCATGATGAAAAGTTTGGGAGTTTGGTTTACGTCCTCTCTTAAACAAACCTTATATTGCAATTATGTAGTAAAAAATTCTTTGAATCGGCTACACATTATGAAACGTGTGTTTTCACCTGGAGATGCCAAAATCCTACTCTGGGCATACAAGGTCTATGTGCGCCCCCTACTGTAGTACGCTAGCCAGGTGTGGTCCCCAAACCTTTTACAGGATATCGACCACGTGGAGTCGGTTCAGCGTCGGTTTATGAAGTCTTATAACATGATGAAAAAGTTAACTTATGAAACCCGCCTCCAGCTATTGAACTTAGATTCCTTGGAATTACGACGCTTGAAGGCGGATCTAACCCTAACTTTCAAGATTTTAAGAGGCTTCCTTAACACTGATATCCCTCTCTTCGAATTGTCCACGATGAGACATAACACGTGGTCACATATTTAAATTAAACAAACCAGCAGCGCGATTAGAGATGCGTAGGTCATCATTTGCAGTGAGGGTAGTAAACCCATGGAACTCGCTCCCTTCAAAAGTGGTAACCGCAAAAAATGTTAACACTTTTTGGCACCTCTTAAATGAGGTAGACCTTAAATATTTTCTGAAAAAACCTGAATATATACGACCCACTGAGAAAAATAAAATGACAATTTAAATCCACTACATTTGCTCTTCACGCTAATGATAAAACAATTTTAATACAAAGGGAACAGTATAATTAGCCAACAACCCTGCTGCTTTTATCTCACTTCTTATGAGTGCCTAACTCCATTTTTAGTATTAACACTGGCGATAGCCAGTGTTAGTAAGGGTCGACCTAGGACCTATGTGTTAAACTCTCAACTTTGAGAGCTTATAACTCCGTCAAAAGTAAACATCTTTAAACCAAATTTGGAATCTAGCCTTGACTAGTCAAGGCCTGTCTGCAGGCCAAAAATTGTGAAATTCGGTCCAGCCAAACCTGAGATGCAGAGAGGGGCCAAATAGACAACTTCTTGTTCTGCTTCTTGTTGTTGTTGTTCTGGGGATACTTTCGTCTGTCCTCTCTACAGGTCAAACCATTTATCCTATAAAGCTGGTTCTTAGCTCATTTTACAGGTATTGCTCTGTAGATGTGCCCTTTTCATAAGGCCGTTTCTAATTGGTGAAGTGGTTCAGGGGTTACGGAGCTCTAAACCACCAGATTGATTGTTTTACATTGTTTTAAACATTGTTATTATGCAACAATACCAATTAGAAAACGCCAGCTGCAAGACATAGACTGAAGATTAAAGGATGTGTTTCTATTGTTACCATTGCCGATAGCCAGATTAGTTAAGGGTGAGCCTAGGGTCTCTTGTGTAAAACTATTAGCTTTGACCGTCAACTGCACTGTTTTACAGTTTAGCTGCAATTCTAAAAGTAACACGAATTAATAAACAAAAACGGAACGTTAAATGTTTAGAGTAAGGATCTAAAAGTCAAAACCTAGAAGGAACACGGACAAGCTTTGACAGTCAGGGTCTAGGTGTAAAATTTTGTCAGTAAGCGGCTGGTAAGCATTACACCCTTACTACTCGGTGGTCAGCGATAAATACATTTTGACGAAAAACTGGAAATCCTCCTACAATGACCCATTTGATGATCAAGTGGTAGTATGGTTATACGTTTCCTGCTTTGTTTTACGTTGAAAATTATTTTTCAATTTAGTAACATGCCAGCATATTCGTAGCAGAGAGCATTATGGTAATCCTCTACCATAAATCTACGAAATATAATAAAAAATTCTAAAGCATCAAAAGACAAAATGCCAAACTTCACAAGAAAATTGTGTTTTTACGTTCCATAACAATATTCTAAGAACAAAGAAAACCGGCTAGAACCGTTCATACACACGTTCAGTCCGAAGAGACTAGAACTAAGCTAACCACCGGGTAGTAAGGGTCTAATGCTTACCAGCCGCTTACTGACAAAATTTTACACCTAGACCCTGACTGTCAAAGCTTGTCCGTGTTCCTTCTAGGTTTTGACTTTTAGATCCTTACTCTAAACATTTAACGTTCCGTTTTTGTTTATTAATTACATTAGGTTTGACAAATGGCTTTGGCCAAGCTTTACTACGGTGCATTATTTTATTGTTATATTAGAATTACTGACAATGATACCTGGCATTGCTCCTCACTTGTCCCTCACGTTTGGCGATGCCATCGGGGACCATTGTATCCCTGGTAGGTCTAACCTTCGCGGTAAGGCATTCGTGACTCCAACCTACTTCCATCAACCCTCCCTCTACAGCCGAGCCATTGTCTTCTTTTTAAATTTTTTAAAACTGTTAAACTTTATAATTTTAATTTTTAATTTTTAATTTTAACGTTGGATGGCAGTTAGCGACCACCAGGTCCTTGCCATTCCGGTTGCGTTTGCAACAAACTATTTTTATTATATATAATAAATAATGTTCGATGAGAAACTACCGGATGTGATTGTACAGTCAAGGACATAGCTCCCTTAATTTGCTGGTGCTTTCAGGGACACGATTTAAGTATAGTTTATTAAAGGGTTTAAAGGGTTTAACGAGCGTTAACCACTCCTGATATAGTTTATTGCAACTGTTTGCAACAATGGTGAGGATACGGAGTTTATGCCTTCGAGAGATGCAACAATAACCTCGAAGGCAAGGCTGAGGAGTATGACAGTTGTATCTGAGTGGCTACAAGTCGAATCCTTATAGCCATTGTTGCGAACAGTGGTAATAAGTTTCTAAGTTAGATTTAAGTAGGCTAAGTAGATTACGAGTGTATGACGTTATGGTCTTTAGACTCGAATAAAGAAATCAATCAATCAATCAATAAGTTTCTAATGCATGGGCGCATAGGTATGTAGACCTCTACAGCTCAATAAACAAATCAATCAATAAGTTTCTTGTACTTAAGCTTGATTGTTGTCGTGCTCGGACTGAGTGTACGGTTCACTGTGTTTTGAGGCTAAGTAAACGTTTTAATTCCTGTACCCATGCTTCATCGCAGCCTGAAATATAAGAAAAGTTTTTTTTTCTACGGAATTATTTTGCCATGGCACTGAACCAGCCTGCTATGTCATAGATTATCCACTGGAAGGGACATTGTATACTCATTCACTTCCGGTAATTGTGAAATTTTGTAATAGAACATTAGTTGTCATAGATGTAACGAAGGTAGACGCAAAATTTGGATCCAGCCGACTAACCCGTTTAGGAGTTAGGCATCTGGGCAAAGAAATCTTTCCAGGATTGACTACTACGACTTCCGGTAGAGTCAGGACAAAATGTCATCAGATATTATTTGACGTAAATGGTTTCTAGAATATGCCAGCAAGAATTGAGACCTATCGGTTAAACGGTTTAGGTTTTACGTGATATGGACTATTTATCGGAAGTGAGCTGTAAATTCACTGCCGGGTGGATTTTCGACATTTTCTCATAGAACATTATTTATTATAGATATTAGAAAGATAGGTCAAATTTCGGAACCAGCCTACCAAGCCGTTTAAGGTAAGCATTAAGTGAAGAAATAGTCCCGGAACTGATATTTACCATCACTTCGGGTAGAGCGACAAAAAAAGGTCATTAATATTAACTGACGTAAAATGGTCTCTAGAATATGCCTGCAAAATTTGTGACGTGCCCGTTAAACGGTTTAGGAGTTCTGTGATAAAGACTCTTTACCGGAAGTGAGCTGTATATTCACTTCCTGTTGGATTTTTTATATTTTCTCATAGAACGTTATTTTGTCATAAATGATGTATAGAGCTCCTGTAGTAAGTTTCAACGTATTATATACATATTGATCAGTTTATTAATGGTCATGAAAAATGCATCCTTGTACTTAGTTTTGTTACTATAACTTATTTTGGTATAAAAGGCCTGTTTCAGATTGCGTGGAGCAGCCCATTTTCTTTTTGCCAATACGCTAACTAAGCCACACACGCAAATTCATGCTTTTGTCGGACGTATCCTGATAAAATCACTAAGCTATCTCACTATACCATGTCAAGGTTGTAGAAAAGTTCTATGAGGACAAATGAAAAGCTCTAGGAAGTGGAAGTGTTACATTGCCCATGTACAGAGGAAAATGACTTCCTCCCTCTCGATGGCTGTTACTAAATGACGTCATGGCCCATCCAGATTATAAAAGAAAAAACTGGATGCCCTAACAATTGTAAACTCAACTTAGATAAATAAATAAATAAATATAACTTTGACCTTTAATGGTCAAGATGACGGAAGGGCGTTGGCCACTAAATCCGTTCCTTGTCAAAAAGAGAGAATTATTAGGGATGGTAATTTCGTTTGAGAAACCTAGCAAGTGAATGTTCTTCCAAACGGCGTTTAAACACGCTCACGGAGGGTGCAATGACAACAACTTCGGGAAGGGAGTTCCAAGCTCCGACAACACGTGACGCAAAGAAGAATTTCTTACAATCTATGCGCGAAACGGGTTTGCTAAGTTTAAGTGAGTGGCCCCATGTAGTATTACAATTTGCAAATGAGAAAAATGGCACATCAACTGAGAGCAGTCCATGCAAGATTTTTAATGTCAAAACAAGGTCCGCTTTGAGCCTTCGCAGTTCGAGGGGTTCAAGATGGGCCATGGATAGCCTGGTGTTAGCAGTGTAATTTCGATATCCATTAAGGTTACGCGTAAATCAGCGTTGAACAGCTTCGAGCCGGTCAATATCCTGCAGTAGATTCGGTGACCAGACTGGGCTAGCAAATTCCAAGACAGGGCGAACAAACACCTTATAGGCCCAAAACTTAGTCTTTACACAGGCAGAAGTAAAGCAACGCTGTACCATAGCTAATCTACGATAGGCCGAGGCAGAAATCTTGCAACAGTGGGTTGTAGATTTTAGGTCGCTAGAGAACCACACTCCCAGGTCACGCACAGAAGAAATTCCACCCAATGTGGTTCCAGACAAGAGTGTATTCAAAGCATGGATTGGTGGCACCAATATGAAGTACATTATTGCGTTTATTAACGGAAAGTGGCAGTTGCCAATCAAGAGACCACTGCACCACAGCATCAATATGAGTCGAAAGTAGGTATCCGTCCGTGAAGGAAGTAATTGGAGTTGATGCTTTTAAGTCGTCAGCAAATTTGAAATGTACAATGTCGGCACACCACGACTCGGCGAAAAGGTCATTTAAATAAATAACAAACAAGAGCGGGCCCAAAACAGATCCCTGTGGCACACCACTGATAATGTCTCGAGAAGAGGACCTCGATGTGCCAACCTGTACACACTGAGATCTGCCAATTAAGAAACTTCCCAGCCAAAGAAGAAGATTGCCTCCAATGTGAAGCATCCTAAGTTTATGAAGCAATTTATCATGCACCACCGACTCAAATGCCTTGTGGAAATCGAAATACGTAACATCAGTAGGTATACCAAGATCGAATGCATCGGACCAGTAGTCCAGTGCTACCAAGAGTTGGATAGTCGTAGAGCGGCCCGGAAGAAAACCGTACTGATCTTGATTAAGACGCCCGTGAGAAGTAAGATAACGAAGTAATTCAGTCCTAATAATCGACTCCATGACCATGCATGACACCACTGTCAGGGCAATTGGCCTATAATTACGTGGATCAGAGTTGTTCCCCTTTTTGAAGATTGGAACCACATTTGCATTCTTTCACAAAGTTGGTAATTGTCCAAAGGAAAATGATAATTTAAATAAATCAGAAAAGCAATGCATTGCAAATTTCGTTGGCAATTTGTTTGTAGAAAAAAGAAGAAAAACCGTCCGGACCCAGTGCATGGTTTTAAGCTATGAAGTGTGTGAAGCACACTGGATCGGGTAAAAATTTACCTCAGTTAGCTCTGTAGACTCCAAAAGAAGCGAATTAAATGGCAATGGAATAAAATGGTTATCAATTACAGCATTAGAGGCAAAAAGATCGTTTAAAAGTTCTGCTTTATCAAAGTCAGAAGAAACGAAAACACCCCCCAGATAGTAAGGGTGGTAAAGCACGTGAGGTGTGGGTTTTCGCCTGGTAAAAGCGAAGAGGGCAGCTAAATTTCCCTCTTGAAGTACATCAGTCTCTTTACGATTGAACCAGTCGTCAACCGCAGCCGATCCCTAGGATACTGGTGTTTTTTAGCGCAATAAGAGTAGGAAACACTGAAATGCTAGATCGTGAGCACAGGTTGCAACCAATTAGAAAAAAAAAAGGAATTTTTTTTAAAGATGTAGGTGTTCTGTAAAAACAGTGAGGAAACATTGGTAGGCCAAATTATATCACGTTGCTTCTCGCTGCGTACGTTGATTGATACACGAAACGTTTGCCAGTGTTAGACGTGGGTGGGTCAGTTGCACTGGCTTCATTTCACCGGGCAGGGTGTGGTGGTTCACCATATACAGTGTGTTTCTTCCTTTAAAACTAACTTTGTCATAGATGAAGGCAGATAGGACCTGAAAAAATACTATGAAAGTTGTGATAGCCACACAGGAGAAGTCTCTTTTTTCTAATGTATCTTCTTATACATAAGTATAGAAGAACGCAGGATTGCTGTTTTGTGCGATCTTAGCCCTATGAGGATTGTGGTATGAAACCAAAACCAAAACTCGTATAAGATAACACACAATGTTTTAGAAACGGGTGTCAGGTTTTTAAAATAGAATGGTGACATTCAACCAGGGAAAAGCCGCCAAGGTTAACCCTATTAACCAGCCAGCATGGCGTACTGCCCTCTTCATGAATTTCTTTATATTATTACTTCGTTAGACTACTGAAATATGCTGGACTCAAATCAGTTGAATTCTATGGCTCCGACAGTGACATATATGCAATCCGTCCTATTTATGTAGATCCTGATAACTACAATCATCCTGGCTCGAAAAAATTAAATACGGGGGGGCTATTCACCAAGTTTGTTGGTTAATAGGATTAATCATTGTGGCCTTTACCTGGTAGAATGGTACCACTACTTTTGAAAAGCAAACCCTTTTTGGAAACTTGGCGGCTTCTTTTATACCAGTTTTGGTTTTGTGCTGATGTCTTTACAGGGAAAATGATAAAGACTATATAGTTGTATGGATGGCACTCCGAATGCAGAGACTGTAGGCGGTAAGAAGATAGGTTTATTGTGGCTCATACATTATTTTTTAGCGTGTCATCTGTATCGTGTAGGGACGTTAGCCACCTCCCTTGAAGGCATGTACTTCGCCATTAGTGGAACCGTTTGAAATCGGTACGCAAATTCGGTTAGCTTTAACAGCAGTTAACCGGCTTGGCTTTGATTGTTAGTCGATATGCTACAAATGTATTCCCACTAAATTGGCAAAACTTTGCGTACATCTGCGATACGTTCACTGCAATACTTTGAACTGCTTGCGATTCTACATGACGGTTTTTGCTCAACTACTTTTCTACTATAATTATTGATTGCTGTGGTAACTACAATATTTGCTCCATCGTTCAATAAATGCAAGATTATTCTTCAACATCGTCGAATCTTCTACCATACAACAGTTATAAAAGTCAGTAGGGTAAAGAACTGGGAATAACCCGTGTGTCACTGTCACCGCTGTCTCAACCAACAATTGTGGAGTTGCCCGGCCCCACACAAAGGCCGCTTCGCAACAATGTGGCGTCTAATAACACGACTTCAAACGGAGAAAAATCTGGCGAGAATCCTTAACAAATTTGGTTTTGGGAGTTAAGTAATAACCGGTGCAACACAACGGAGCGAACATTGTGAACTGCTAAGGATGACAAGTGAGCAGCAATAATGACAAAAAAAAATCCCTTTTCATGAAGAATTTTTATAGTGTTGATTTAGCATATGGTCAAAGTAACCTAAGTCTAAAAATCCAGGTTCAATTTCTAGACTCAAGACGACACGTGAATTTTATTTCTTCATTTATTATTGCTCACTTTTCATTCATGTAGTTCATGTTCGATCTACTATTTTGATCTACTCAGGTCTTTATCACCTTCTGTTACTTTGCAACGACACACTAGCGTGTGTCTTTCTAGAAGAGTCTACTCAAAATACAATGGAGTAGCTATCCCCAGAACACTCAGTCTCCCTCTCCTTACCCCAATCTACATCATTAAACAAGCGGCTACAGCGACTACGTAGTCGCATCCGGTCTTCTGTACAGTTCTGCCACTTCCATTGTTTAGGCGCAGACCTCTACGACGCACTGCAACATCGATCTCTATTATATAATCTAAAAGCAGTAACCATCACAATTGCCAGTTAAAAATGTGTTAGCTTTTAGGCTTATTTACATTATAGGCTTAATTGCCAGCTTTTAGGCCTTATTTTTACCTGTAGTTTTAATTTCGTAAGCAGCAGCTAACGGAGATTTAGATTGTACAGTAAGCCTATTCATTTTGCAACACGGTGCACCACTGGGCACACAGCTGGAGTTGCAACGTAATGCGGAAGGCGTAGCCTATATAGATCAGTGGTAATAGGGAAGTGACGGGAGAGACACAATAGAGAAACGTCAACAGCGACTCGTAGCGACTCGTGGTAACATGATTTTAGGCCTAATTTTATTAACTGCAGTTTTGTTATTTCATAAGTAGTAGATAGGCCTAATGGAGAATTTGGTTCGGCGGTGCGCCTATTCATTCATGCAACAAGCGAAGTTAAAATCCTTTAATTACGGCTGCGTGTTATCCTTAGGATTTCAATTCGACCATTCGACCATCAAAATGTTATTAGTTCATTTAGTTCCGTCGAAGAAGCCCATTAGTTATAAAGAAGTAACGATGTTTTAATTTGTCGTGTTTTTTAACTAACTTTTGACACTGAATCTAACGTTGTAAACAGTGGTCGTCTCTATCTGGTACCGTTTCGAAGTTGACAAGAGCGACGGACGGGCGGACGAACAAAGTCGCTGCAATAGTCTTCTCAGCCAAAGATGGATGGGCTAGAGAAGATGGTTCATTCCTGATTTCCGGTAGTGTTGTGTTCGTGAAAATGTTCTGATTGGGACCGTAGTGTGACGTCACATTCACCAATTCCGCCAAATTAGCCCGAACAGCCAGTCAGTGTGCTGCCAGGAAGCACGTGACGAGTGAATTTGCACAAAACGGAGTTTTAAAAAATAAAATCGCTCTGTTTACGTTGCTAGCGGACGAAAAAAACCATTTACTTTCGTAAAAAAGCACACTATAATAAACAAATTAGCTTTTTTTTTTATGAATTTCCGTTTATCGAGCAAGCCAACAGTCTCATTTTATAGATGCGCTTTTGTGGTGTAATACGACGTCATTAACACCATCATGGCCGTCTGCCGTCTCCTTCCCACAACATGGCCGTCTCCTTCATTTAATCCTTGGCCTCAACCGGAAGTAAATTTGTTAAGCAAAAAATGGCGTATTATTGCTTCTTGTCCTGCCAAATTATCGTTCTCCTGTGTTCTCAGCCGGTACGGCTGTACAGAAGACTAAAACATACTATGTGGCATGTGTGTGTAACTATTACTCCTGATGAACTATGACACCCCACAAAGATGAGAGAAGCGCCAAATGAAATGAAATGCGCTTCTGCTAGTCCTTTCATCACTCTAACTTGATAATAACTGCCCTTAAAACTGCTCATGACGTCATAATTCGATCAGGCAAAGTTACAGTTCAGACAAACTTATCAGAAAGAAACTTGCAAAAAGAAATACCCCAAAAGACGACGTATTTTGCATCGTACTACATATAGATCTTAAAATCGGATATGCTGTAACTGACTGGACGCACGGAAAAAGCAGACCTATAGGTTTTAAAGGTTAGCAAACATTTGCGCTTCACAAGCCAGGAGGTGCGCGGCTTGAGCGAGCAAAGCCAGCAATTTTAACTTCAACTAAATCTTTTCAGTTCGTTTCTCACTTAGTCGTTCATTTTTATTTTATTTAGTACTACTATCATCTTCTTAGGGGGCTTTACTTCCGGAGGAGTAGGCGAACAAACGTGCAAACAAACAAGCAAATGTTTTGTTTGGAATGAGATGCAGATGACGAATGTGACGAACAAACTGTGAGCAACAACTCCATTTAGTTGACGTCGAATCAATCAGTTCATTGATTTTGAGAAGCCCTGGTAATCAAAGAAATTACATGAAGCATGAATCTACGCCAATGGAGTGAGCGAAGTGAGATACGGCCAGTCAGTATAAATATTCACTAACTCTTGTGATCCTCTCTGATCATTTTCTGCATCGACCAAGAACCAGGAACGTACTTTCTCTGATCATAAAGTCTTAAATATTAAACAAATACGATAAAAATTGACTATTTTTGACAACATGCCCAGAAATGAGAATATCTGAGAGAAAATAACAAGGTATTAAATACTAATTTCGGCAAATGAATTGGGAAAGAAGAGAAAATGCATTACAGTCTTAAACTCTCTAAGAAAATCCCCCCAAAATGACAAAAACTGCCTGGTATAATAGCGGTGAACAAGAACGTGAAAGATAGGTTCATTTCTAATATATTTCCGATGTATGAATGCGTGTTTTATTTGCTGTGTTCATGTTTTATGTTTTATAAAATTCCTGTTGCTGAGTTGAGTTGTTCGGCTTTATACTTGCTTGATACCTCGTTTTTTATTTATTTTTGTTTTTATTTCTAACTGTAAATTATCTGTTGTAATTATGTTAGTTGCTGGCACACGCAAGCCAGTTCAAGCTTCGTGTCAACTGTATTTTAATTTGACATTAATAAACGAGTTAATAATTTAAACAAAAACTCATTTGCAAATAAAATTTAAAAAATTCAACCCTGAACTTTTAGACTGCTCCCCCTTTCCTCCCGTATCTATTCTAAACCCCATTCTTGAATCTAATATCATAATTTGCTGGCCTCATATCATAAATTTCGGTTCCAGAGAAGTATTTTCAAAGTAAAATGTCTGTTATGCATTTTGTCAGGCCAAATTATGAGAATTTTGGGGGATTCTTGACGTAGGAGGGAAAAAGATATATTTGCCTTGGTCTTTTTATTTAGTAATGTTGTGCAGCTAGTGGAACCCACTAAGAGTTTTCTGGCCAGTGCAATCTTGTGCAGTGCAGTGTTCTGGCAGTTCTACTGTGCAGTTTTCTAGACGTTTGGGACCTCACACACACGATTTTTTTCTCCCCGAACTGGACTTTCCACCAGTTAAAAAAAAATTGAGACCAGCTAACACTAAGCTCGCAAGAGGTCATACCGGTCAATCAAACATCGTATCAACTTTGCCAACACCAAGCTCGGACTGGGCATAGTGCCATTGTGCCAATGGCACAGGCACCCTTAGGCTACCATACTTTCGGCGCCCCATGAAGGGTTTTGGATTCCCTGTCCGTTGATCACCTTTCATTTCAAGCACAAATTCCGTTCTCTCTTCTCCCTGACCTCCATTTACTTACGGTTTTAACGCATTTTTTTTTTAAAACTCGTCCCCTCCCCCAAACCACTCCAAAATTTCCAAAAATAGTATTACTTGAAATATAAAATGTGTTGAAGAATGCACTCCGAAGCCAAAAATGACGACAGAATATGAAAAATATGCAAAGCTTCTTGGGGAGCTCGACCCCCGGACTTTGCCTCTGCTTGAGTAGCTCAGAGCGCTTCCTAGGGACCATCACTTCATCAGTTTCCTGTAAACCGCATGGCACCCCTTCACGGTAATTTTCGGAAATGACACAGGCGGCCTTTCCTACCCAGTCCGACTCGGCTCAACACTGAGTGTAAACGATTTGTTGTATGATTTACGTCTATCGACAACTGAAGTTCTTCGTCTACATTTCCGTCCGGTAGACAGGAACTCATCCAAGCCCACAAAAAAAGGCAACATGGATGTTTTATAACAAAAAAAGGCAAAGTGGGGGGGGGGGGGGGGCGGGAGCCACCACCACCAAAACCAGTACAAACGTAAGAACGGGGTGTCTGGCCGTAGCGACTCAGTCGACAGCTGAAGCGCGAGTCTTATTGATTGGTGGCGTTCCTGGCGGCTAGACCTGGAACTTAACCTACAGCGTTGACAGCGAATCAAGGGAGTGCAGAACCCGTAACTGAATGTTCAGATGGTTCTCTGGTGTTTTTGAATCGTATTGAATCGTATAGCCATTAGCCAGTGTATAACATGTAAATATTAGACTAGAGCTTTTTTCGATCGTCTCGCACCTGACTCTCACGAAAGCAATTTAAAGAGCTTTTTATACCCATTCACCCGAGGGGTTATACCGACATGTGAAAGAGCATACACCGGATTTTGGATTTGTCCAATGTATGTGGATTTTATCCGAATTTGTTGGATCTAAACTGGATTTAAACAGCACCGTTTATTTCATTTTTGCTCCCGTTTTTGTACCAAACTTGATCGTATTTCGTCGGATATATACTGATTAAGTCGGATTTATTGAATATAAATTGGATTTCTTGGGATTTAAGTAGGTTTTTTGCGTATTTGGTGGATATACCTATGTGATTTAATCCGGATTTGTTACATTTAAACTGGGTTTAAAGATATCGGTTCTTTCATTTTTGCTCCTATTTTCGCACCAAACTTGGTCGGATTTCTTCCGGGTTTAAGTCGTAATTTTTTTCTAGATTTAGTTTGGATTATTGGGATTAAAGTCGGATTTTGCAGGATATTTCGAGTGTTTTCTTAATTTAAATCCGGTCTTTACGGATTTAAATCCTGATTTGTAGGATTTGTTCCGGGTGTCCATGGATTCAATACGGATTTCACACCAAGTGTACAGCGGATTTATGAAGTCGGTATCCTAGCTCGCACTCACCAATTTTCTAAAAATTGCTCTCCCTCTACCGAAGAAATTCCATGGTGCGCCACTGGAGGATCGAAACAACCACAGTGCTGGCGTGATAATCACACGTTTATAGTGTATTAATTCCCTCACCCCCACCCGCCACCCAATCAAGGGTTTGAGATAAGATGAATGAAACACGTGTGCTTCATAACGGCCTGTTGCAGCAAGTACAGCAGATGGGAGATTTCTTCCACCACAATATGGCGATCCTAGTTGCCGAAACCGAAACCTGCCGCTCTCCAAAGCTATAAAGCTGTTCATCTTCGTCACATGACGTAACTACCGACCTTCCGGGCTTGTCTGCGTGAAGTTTCTCCCTATTGCGGTAGATTAGGCAGTTACGTTAACTAAACATGGCGTTTCAACTCTTCCAAGCGTACGCGGTGCCCTAACGGTAGTTGCGGCTACTAACACCTCTGCTTATGCTTTGCGTGCGAATCAGCACGGAGCCAAAGCATTGTTAGAGATATTAGTAGCTAGCCGCAGCTGCCGCCAGAGCCTCACGTAGGCTTGGAAGAGGTAAGATAAGATATGAAGTTAACTTCCTAACCTATGATATTACTGCCGTCAACTTGCGTGAGCATTCAAAATGTCCAGTCTCGCAGCGCAGCGAGAAAAGCCAAACTTTAGGTAAGTAATAGGTATACCAGCCCTGGCGAACTGCATCGGATTTATCACCCGATAGGCGTAACCACGCACGTGGCCAATCCGTGAGAACTACGTCAAGATGACGTCGAGGCCAAAGGCCGAGACGCCATTGAGACGTAGTTCTCACGGATTGGCGATGTAAGCGCTATCGCCCATCGACTCATAAATTCTATGCAGTTCACCCCGGGTGGTATAACTAATTTATCGCACGGTCCATAACTATGAAAAACAAAATTTCGGGGGTAAATGGAAAGTCTGCCTTCACAGCGGGGTTGTATGATTCTGCATCATTTTGTATTGATGCAGTCACGTTTGCGGCCGATACCATTAAAGCGGGGGCGTTTTGTGTCTTAAGGGTGGGTTTTTCTTTTTTTAAAAAGGTATGGGAGAAACGCCTTTTTTTAATTCAATGGACTGATGTCTCTTATCGTGTTGCACATCACGGAAAGTTCATCATGTAAAAATTACGTCGTTCACCTCACAGTCACGTTGTGTGACATCACCCCTACTTTACTGTGCATGGCATCCATATCACCACACTTCAGTGTGACGATTTATCCCGTATCGGCAAACTTTAGTGTGGCGATGTGAATATCACACATTGTAAAGTGTGGTGATATGGGATATATCGCTGATCGTTTTTAGCATGGTGAAAGTTAGGGACTGTGCGATAAATTAGCTATACCACCTCTGGCGAACTGTATCGAATTTATCATCCGATGGACGATATCCCTTACATGGCTAATCCGCTCGAAGTATGATCCTTCGACCTCGACGTCATCTCGCGAAGTATAACAATTACTTACACAAATCACTGTAATACAAAACAAGAAAATTATACTCTAATTTAGCTAAAATTCGATACCAATTTAGCTTAGTGTTTATTATGGAATTCAAATCGCGGCAAATAATACAACGGCAAGTCAGCCATCAGCGAATATCGTACACGAGAAGTAACGTAGTTACGAAAGCCAGTTTTATGGCCTTATGTTTTATTTGAATTGTATGATCTGGATTCGACCCCTTCGAACTGTGAATCATGGACCCGGGATTCGAACCTATTATCTCCGCACCATTTGTATGATTTTTGCCGGGAGTTGCGCTTGTGTGTTTCCATAAATATTGTACCAAATGTGTACCATTCAATAGCTAGGTTACTGGCATCCGCCATTACCGATATTTCAGTCGACCGTATCGTTGAGACTATGGTAGCGATTGGAGTGAATGCCAGTTTGAATACGGGTCGCGTAATTGCATGAAGCTACTACACAACCTTGTTTCTTGTGTACGAATTCCGCTTATCTAATTCCGAGTTTTCCCTATTACCAACTTTCATTTCATTGATATCTCCCACCCCAGACTACTCCCAAAGCGTTTTTTTGTTTTTGTTTTGTTCATAGATGCGCGACGCTATTTGATTCCGCATCCTCTTGGTGAGGAGACTGACCCCTGAAGCTGGCTTCCCTCAAGTTCCCATGGAGACCACATGAACTACGCTTTTCGTCTTTTGGTCTTTAGGGGTGGTTTAGGCAACGATACGCCTTTGCATTCACGCAGCCTGAAGCTAGAAATCGCCTGAAATTCAAACATGGCGCCGTCTTTAGCTCTGGCGGTTCGTAACGAAAACGGCCAATCATGTGAATTCAGAAGCGAGTTGGTAAAATTGTTTCGTCAGAAGGAATTCTTTATCTAATTGTCACGGACTACAAGACTGCAAGCATTTACTCAAACAATGACGAATTTAGCTAATGCGTGCAGCGTTGTTACCATAGCAACGAAACCTTTGCCGTCGGATTAAATTCTAGCTATGAGAATGCAAAGGCGTGTCGGTGCGTAAACGCGCCCTTAGCATTTCTGTGTTGTTGCACAGGCCTACGTCGTGGTGTGGAAAAGGATTGAAATGACCAGGCCGAGATACAGGCCTACGAACTAAATGCGCATGATTTTTGCGGTTGTGCGATTGTTTCATTTAGCCGTGTAATAAACTTCGAATGTTTACAAGGTGCACCCTAAGGAAAATACCGTAAGTAATGCTGGAGAAGTGTAGAGCTTTTTGAAGAGGCAGCGTGACTCAACTAAAAGAAAAACTCGTGAAAAGAGTTCAGAACTAAAAAACGTATTGTTATTACGAAATAAACATCACTAAAAAAAAAACTATAATCCTTCGGCCTCGCCGTCATCTTGATAAAGTTTACACCGATTGGCCACGTGCGGATATCGCCCATTTGATAAGTAGTCTTGGACTCATGAGACAAGGAAACATCAGACAACACAGTAATTTAAACTCTCCAAATTTGTATAATGTGACGAACGGGTACGTTTTTTCATTACGAGTAAATGTTAACATTTAAAACCACATCACACTCTGCAACGACGGTTTCCACACCTTCCTCCTATACCTCAAGCTAGGGTTAGCGGGCCTCTTTACTAGATTTTATGGCTCCAGGTTATGTATTTTGTGTACTCTGTATCGTTATTAATGTATTCCAGTTATGCTATGTACTCTGATGTATGGTCCAGCCCCTGGAGATCAGTAGTCAGGATGACTCTGGCCTTTCCTGCCCTAGGTGTAGCTGCTAGCAGAGTTGGCTCACGGGATTCCAGGATATAGTAAGGGAAGTGCCTTGCACCACCTGTGGTGGGTACTGGCTGCAGCTCTGGGTACTTAAGGCCCTGCAGCCCTCTTCACCCTCACCCTGGGATCTAGTCCCCTAACCAGCTACAAGTCTTAGCGAAGTGTGCCACTCTGCTAGTAACTCTAACTAGAGCATCCTTGAACCACTACACAATATCTCCTAAGGACAGACCGCGTGGCCCTGGAATTCACCATTTTTTCTGGCGTCCTTTCTTGCACCGGGCATAATGGGGTTGCACCTACCCCGCCCCCACA
>JAHWFP010170708.1:8731-21166 GCA_023313725.1 Lithobius niger
TCAACTTGGCCTTTGAAACCACGACTTCAAACCGCGAGAAGCCTTGGAACCCAGAACACGTTTTATTTTGGGTTTGTTTTACAATGAAAATCGAAAAGAGAATGTAATTGCCAGAGTTTACACCAAATTGCAAAGTGTTTGTTGGTAGGTTACACTTTTGTAGTCTGGGTGGAGCCCAAACGAAAGCTAGGATTATAATAAAATTTGGTATCCCCAAAGTATTGCTGAGCAAGAATTAATCGTATTCGACCAATTATTACGGAAGAAATAGCAGTTTTTCAACATTTATTGTAAACATTGTAAATTTGAAATCCTGATAGTTAACCATACACCTGTTAAGCAACAAAATCATGCACATCGACCTACAAGCGTGAAATTTGGTACACAAGTCATTCTTAGCAGTACAAATCGCACCAGCTATTGAAACCCCCATGAACCCCTCCCCCCTACCCCCAAGGACCCCCAGCTCGCCCCTGTGCCCCTTCCCTGAGGCTTCACCAACAAATTTTTGCAGATCGAGGTAGAAGCATGAAATTTGGTACGGAAGTTATTCTTAGCAGAACAAATCGAATCAGCCATCGACCTCCCATGAAATACGCCCCAAATGCCCCCCTGTGCCCCCTACCTGATGCTTGTCCAACAAATTCTTCCAGATTGAACTGAAACCATGAAATTTCGTACACAAGTAATTGTTAGCAGTACAAATCAAACCAGCCATGGAACCCATGAAATAAGCTATCTCCAAGGCCCCCCAGCGCCCCCCTGTGGTCCCTCCCTAAATCTTGACCAACAAATTCTTGCCGACCGAGGAAAAGAACGAAATTTGTTATACATGGCATTCTTAGCCGTACAAATCGAACCAACCATGGAACCTCCTAGAGACTTGATAGTTCAATCAACTCCACTTGTAATAAGCCCAAAGTCTATTTCCTATAGTCACATGTTGTGTCGTGAATCATTTCCTTAAAGAAAGCGGTGTTCAATCTTCAATACACTGCAAAAACTAGGCATTTTAAAATTTCTAAGATTCATCTGAAATTCAGTTGAACAACTGAAAATTGTAAACTCATCTTAATTTAGGATGGATTGGATCGGTGCTTTGAGGGTTTAATGTACCACCAGTGCAGCATACGTCGAATTTAAGGCTGCTGTCGTTTAAGATGCCATTAAACGTAAGTTGCATTTTACTACAAGACTGAGAAAATGCAAGCCGTTTAAGATTAGTAATTTCAGATTTCTGCACAATAACGAGGTTTATTTTAAAGTCGGAAAGCGGAGATAAGATAGCAATTTATTTAAGTTGGGTAACTGCAAAGATGCCAGCATTTTAAGACGTCAACCAAGTTTAAAAAAACGGCCAGACCTGCTAACATTTTAAGATGGTGGCCAAAGATGCTATCGTTTTAAAGGCGCAATACATCACGTTGAAAATGAAGTAAAGTTGCTAATATCTAATGTGGCAGTTTATTAGGTCGGAAAATGAACAAGTTACTGATGTTATTTAGAAGGGAAAGTTGTTTTTAGTCGGTTATTCCCACCTGTGTGGAAGGTGCATGCTGCTTATTTTATATTATACTTTTTCATCTTTAGCACACTTGGTATATCATTCAAGTGAAATTCGTTTAGCTAGAATTCGAATGAATCTATAATTTCACACAATGAATAAAACCACGTGTTTAGGTTATTGCTAAAAAATACGCATAACTATTTGAATTTCAATTATGATTCCACTCACTGTTGTTAAATGTGAGCAGGCATTTAAAAAACTTTATTTGCGCCTGATAAATATTTGTTCCTTGAATATCATAGGCACTTAAATTACCGAAGCATTAACCTCTTGATTAACCTTTTGAATTTAGGTTAGCTTTCGATTGTTATATCGCTTTTCAGGCACTTGGAGTGTGGTATGTAAATATTTTCGTCGACAATTTTATCATTGCATTAATATTATTTCCAAAGGAACATGTTTCTTTTTCCGTACACAACAGCACCTGGGTGAAAATGAAACTGGTGGGATACGATTGGAATAGGTGGGGTGGCGGGCAGGGGGGAGGGGGATGAGACGAATATGATTTTTGCATGGCTATGTTTTTTCGCTGTACTTGACACATTAAAAGTATTACTTAGTATAAGTACAGCGAAAAAACATAGCCGTGCAAAAATTGTATTCGTCTCATCCCCCGCCCCCCAGCCCGCCCCCCCACCTATTCCAATCGTATCCCACCCGTTTCATTTTCATCCAGCTGCTGTTATGTACGGAAAAAGAAACGTATTCTTTTGGAAATAATATTAATGCAATGATAAAATTGTCGACGAAAATATTTCCAGCCCACTCCAAGTGCCTGAAAAAGCGATATAACAATCGAAAGCTATAACCTAAAATCAAGACGTTAATTTCCTTTGGGCTTGGTATACAACAACAATAAATAAATCCGTAAAGTTCTCCAGGAATTAAGTTTCTTGCTTTACCATGCATTTTACACCTTTGCACTATTGAAAAGGCCAAATTTCATTTTTGATAGAAGACGGTGAAATTTGGCTTCGTGGTCGTGAAGACAAGAAATAAAATTCAGCCCCTGACTGGCAGTGAAAGAACCACGCTAGACATCCAGCAAACAGTAAAATTTTCAGCAGTTTATTCCTGCCTTGATCACTACACACTATCTCTGATAATTAAAAAAAAACCACAAAAAACATAAAAACAAAAGCTGCACCAAACGTGGCAGTCATCACGTCTCCATCTTGAGCAGTGTCCTAAATTTTAAATTTTCAGAGATGGTGTGTAGTGATCAAGGCAGGAATAAACTGCTAAAAATGTTACTGTTTGCTGGATGTCTACCGTGGTTCTTTCACTGCCAGTCAGGGGCTGACTTTTATTTCTTGTTCATTTTTGAATTTGAATTTAATACATTAGTTTTATATTCAACCATTCACAA
The DNA here is from genome assembly GCA_023313725.1 of Lithobius niger. Lineage (NCBI taxonomy): Eukaryota > Metazoa > Arthropoda > Chilopoda > Lithobiomorpha > Lithobiidae > Lithobius > Lithobius niger. Next base: position 11,668 of record JAHWFP010170708.1, read on the forward strand.
CGTTCTGCAACTTCACTGCTGATTTAGACTACTATCAGAATGTAAACAATTAAGTAAACCGTAGTCATATTTAAAAAAAAAAATCAAATGGTCACATTCTTACACAGCATACGAACCATACGTTGAGATAGGTTGAGATCGCAAGCTATAGCTGAGTTAACATTACGTTCACTTCGAATTCTTCGTTAACACGGCGTTGACCCTACTAGTCCATAGTCAAGTTAAACGGACTAAGATGTCTTGTTATTGAGCTGTCTCTTTCACAAGTTGTTTTACAGCTAAGACGCTGTGTCTCTCAGATTCTGTTAGCCTACTGAGCTAATATTTAAAATAAAAATAGAATTATTGAGTATTAGTAGACGTCATGGTAATCAGATGTCAATGCCAATGTGTGTAAGATGCCTACTAAAGCATCTATCATTACGGTGCCAAATATTAAGATGGTGAAAACATCTTAAAAACGGATGCAAAATTTTAAGATGCCAAAATATCATACTTTAAGGAGTCATTACCAAAGCCACTTAAGAGAAGGTGACTTTGGTAATTACCATCTAATTGTAAGAAACCAAAACAAATATAAGACGCCATAACATCTTAGTTTAAGTTGCTTAGTTTTTACGTGCGTGCGTTCAAAGCAACACCCGGCCTGCCTTATAACAGCCACGCACAGTCATGTGTTCGGGCATTGTCGTCGCGAGATTCGGCGTAGTAATACTACAACGTCACTTCCGCCCTCGTCTTCTCGTGATCACGTAACGACGCGGAACGACCTCTGGCCTAGTAGACGAATTGCGGGTCACGTGACAGCATTGACGCAAATACTGTGTCGTCACAACTGGAAACGATGAAACGTCATGGTTATTGTAGGCGCGCAAATGATCATATACGTGCGTCCCGCAGTAAATAAAATTACCAATACTCAATAGAAAATCTCCTAGACGTCACATTTTAAAATGGATTTTTAGCTAGGGATTGACTAACGGTACGTAAATAAAACTTTGTGGCCATACTTGATGTGGAAGATCGAGAAAAATGGCGCTGGGAGGAATGTCCTTTTAACTACTAACACTAATAGCCTAACACGATCATGGTTCGTCACGAGTTTCATAACTGCATTTTTCAGTACAGATTCCTTCCATTCTCGAATCTTTCAAGAATTGACGTTCAATTAAATTTTTGTCACATTTTTTACCAAATGTAATTCTCACAAATGCCACACAGATGATGACAGATATTGCATACCTTGCATAAACAATGAATATTGCACGTATTTATTTTGCTTTCATATTTTACAGATTCCTTGCCAAGTGGAAAGACAATATAGTACTGGGGCCGAACATATCAAGTACGTAGCCTGAATAAAATCCAAGGTAAATATGATACTGCCCAAAAGACCTAATGTGGGCATGTGTTTAATGATTTTTTTTAACGGCTTTCTGCTTTAAATAAAGTTTCACTATACAATTTCACTTTATTTTTGTAAACTAAAGGACATGTATACGTAAAACTTATGAAAATAAACAACATAAAAAAAATTTTGATGGATCTTCTGTGTACTGTTGTATGTAGGTCAACAAAAATAATTATAATCAGGCTTTACAGCTGGAAAAGCTGGAGTAGTTTGGAAGTTAGTAGAGTAATTTTCCAGGGCTTGAAAAGTGTGGAATTCTGAAAGATCGCCAATATCAGGCTGGAAACTCCTGGAATTTACTGACATCCGTTTCAAGGAATTAAGCCAAGTATTGTAATAATTTTTTAACCGTAATTACCTTCATTCTGTGTAAACGGATTTACGTAGATTTCGCATTTAACAAAAAAATAATCCCAATAGAAAATCGCATTCTACACCCACACACATTTTGTCTTCATAACCAACAATATTTGCTCTCGTTTTCCGTGACTTCGATTATTTTAGTTCTAGCACGGGAAAATTAAAGCTTTTAAATACTTTTTTTTTTTACTGAAACTGTCAACTTGCGTACTGCCACGCAAACGCACTAGAATTACCGAGACAAAATGACACGGAAAACTAAACTGCGGAGCCTGGATAAAGCCTGGAATTTGGTTTAAATTGGGATGCACGAGCCTTGTATAATCACTTGGAGTGGTTTCAATAGGCTCTAAAAAACTGCGTTTAAAAAAGCTGACGCAATTTTTCTCCCGGCAGCATGACGTGTTTTGGAGAGTTGAAGGAAAACTTCGAAGGAACCGAAAACTTCCCCTATGGAGTATTCACTGTACTCTGGAATTTAATCCAGAATTTTTACCTACGTAATTAGCAAAAAGAAGAAAATATCAAACGATAAACAAAACCGTTAAGCCTTTATGAAGCTGTAGAAGAGTGGAGGACCAAGAACTGAACCCTGGGGTACACTTAAGTCAAACAAGGAAAAAAAGAACATAGACGGAAACCTAATATTTGCCTTTAAAATACCTTCGGACACAGGAAAAAGGAAAAGGACAATTATTAATTAGTCGTTCGACAAACGAGGGACTTTGGCAGTGCACAGTAAAACACGTTCTTTGAATTTTGGAAGTGACATATTCGCCTTCTTTTTCCAAAAAATAGCCAGCAATAAAATATATACAAAACAACAATTTACAGCCATGTGTTGCATTTCGGGACGAGCTACAGGCAAATAGATCGGAAACTTCTTGAAAGGAAGACCTTTCTGTTCGGAGACTGGTTGTAAATTGTACCTTTTTATTTTGTTTTCTGCCCCTTTCATAAAAGGAGGAGAATATGGGCTTCCGAAAGTCAAAAGACAGTTTTATTGTACTGTGCACACAGCCCCACCAAAATTAAAGACTGTTTATACTGGAGCCACTCCAAAATTAAAGGCTGTGGCTACACACTGAGGAAGCCTCGCTGAAATTAAAACCTGTTTAACATACTCTCTGGAATTAAAGACTGTTTTATTATACTTCTGGAGCCTCGTCATAATTAAAGACAGTTTTATCATTCTACAGAATTATCGCTGAATTAAAGACTTTATTGTAGGTGGAGGCTCTCCGTAACTAAAGACTTCTTCATTATAAAGCATTAGGAGCCTCGCCCAAATTAAAGACTGGTTTCATTTTATATCTGTGGGAGCCTCACTGAAATTATAAAGACTGTTTCATTACACTACGGAAGTTGGGCTAAAATATGCCGTAGAAGCCATACCTTAATACCTGAGGCAGTTTAGTAAAAGAAACCATGAGGTAAAGGCTTAACGAAGAAACAGCATTAAAACTGTCCTTGTGAGAACACAAGATACATTAATCTTGGAACGAAAGAAAAGAGAAATGTCTGAGTTAAAGCCCCAGTTGGGGCAATTGTCTTTTTTTTTTTCTAAGATTCTTGTATCTCTTATCGACCCAAAACCAAAACTGGTAGAAAACCCGCCAAGTTTCCAAAAACGGTCGATCTTTGATGGTAGTGATTTCATTCCACCTGGAAAAGGCCGCCAAGGTCAATCCTATTACCCAAGTTAATCGCACCAACTAATAGTTCGAAAGTTAAATGAAAACTTGAAGATTGCTACTCGCTGTAGCAATCTTCAAGTTTTCATTTAACGTCCAAAGTATTATTTGGTGCGATTAACTTGGCTAATAGGATTGACCTTGGTGGCCTTTCCCTGGTGAAATGATATCACTACCTTCAAAGGCTGACCGTTTTTGGACACTTGGCGGGTTTCTCTACCAGTTTTGGTTTTGGGTGGATATCACAACTTTCATAGGACTGTGAACGTACATAAGGTTACACCGTCTGCTTAAGTTGCTTCAATCCCATTTTTCCACACACTGGCTGACAATTGCTGATTTCGTTCACTTCGCTCACTCAATCAGTGCATCCCTTTCAGTTGTGTTGTTTATCCCTGCACCTTCCCCTTAATTTTTCATGATTTCGTTCACATTTAGTCATGCAGAAACCCCCGAAGGTTGCTGTTACTAAAACAGCAGAACGTGAAGCATTTTATTTTTCGGTTATTAACAAAAACCCCATTAGCTCGTGGATGCTCGTATTGTTGCGTAACCATCATCTAACGTTGCATCCCTTTATTCTTACGCAATCCACGGCAACGTTAATGTTTCTTTATTTTGTCCATCGTTATAGTTCAGTTTTTAGTTCGTCGCAGCTTTTACAATCATCTAAGGACCAGTCTTGATTGTTCAAGTCATTGTTGCTTGAAATCTTTGGTTGCAACTTGGAAAAGAAACGAAATTTAAATTCGCTGGTGTCGAATTTCAAAACCCTCCCACGCATTTGTCCTGACCCCTACAACTCTCAAACCAACAAAAGGACCATGCTCAGATCACCATGCATCCGTGTGCAAAAGTTCAGGTACGTATAGGCCTTCTCACAAGGAAAGTCTTTAAAGCTGACTGTTTCGGTCAAAGGAAGCAGATGAAATTTATGTCCTTTGGAGAGAATAATCCGGTGATCACAATTGTCATAAAAAAAATCTGTGTACATATCTGTATGGGCGATGATTTTTAATCTGTGGTTCTTACAAAGCTTACGAAAATTGAGTGGCGCCATCCATGACGAAACTTTCAAACTGTGTAAAACTATGTTTTTGGTCACATTTGTCTATTTGATGCTGGTGGAGTCATTAGTTTTTCGGACTGTTCGTAAAACATTTTTACAAAACTAAAAGGAAAATGAAAAAAGAAAAAAATCGAAGTGGGGTAACATAAAGCCAACGGTTGCGCAAGAAAGACGCCCAAATTGTGACGTTTCGGGGCGCTCTTCGCCATTATCAAGCGATAAATACAATTTTTCTGGCAAATGTAAAAACATAAATCTCCGTAAATTACATAGAAGGTAAAGAAACACAGTGGTGCAACAGCTAAAAATCCTGTGCTAAAAATAGCCATCTCAATGAAGTCCATAATCTTAGCTTACCGAATCTTAGCTACGTTTAGCGCATGATTTTTATTGTTGTACTAGTGTGGTTGCTTTATTCCTACATTATTTTTAGCTCATACGGCTGCATTAAATAATAAAATAAAACGTGCGTACAACATCTACATTCCAATGGCTGATAAAAGTAAAAATAAAAAACACCAAAATTGCCAAAAATCAACACACCGATTTTGTCACTCTATTAAAAAAATAAACATGAAAATCAAACAATTTCACCGCTAGCGCACTATACAGTTTAATACGTTGCTCATCACTTTCATCCCACCTCCCCTCCCCTCTCATGGATTCGCATGCATCATTTTTTTTTTTTTACTAACCAATTACCTATACATTCATTCCTATATGTATTAGTCGTTATGTGAAATATTTTTAGGGCATTTTGGTGTGGGAAGTGTACGTGTATTTTATTTTATTATTTATGGTAGATTTATGAGTTCAAAAAGTGCATTCGTACTCGATCGCGGAAGACGGCTCGTCACACACATCTTAACACTCGCCATACGAAACAAAGAGGTGTGATTAAACCAAACGCGACCACTTCCATCAAAAGTAATGACACGCACAAGTTGTTTTAGAACGTACTTGTTGGGGTGAACTCCCGTTTCGCCAAATCCCGTTTCGCCGAATCCCGTTTCGTCAAATCCCGTGTCGCCCCCCCTCCTCCAAAAAAAAAATATATTAACAGTTTTACCCTCAGGGGCCAGTCCCGCTTCCCCAAATCTCGTTTCGCCGAATCCCGTTTCGCCAAATGCCGTGTCGGGTCCCCCCCCCCCCCCCCCCCAAAAAAAAAAAAAAAGAGATTAACAGGTTTGCCCTCAGGGACCAGTCCCTCTTCGCCAAATCCCGTTTCGCCAAAACGATTTTGACAAAATCTTTACGTACACGAAATGTAATACCTTAATTCTATGTAATGGGGCTTTAAAAGGCAAACATTTAACATAGAAAAGCATAAGACCAATTGATTTATTAGCGTTTTAAAAACTGGCAATACAGACGGAAAAACGTGCTTTAAATGTCATTGTTTAGAATGCTTGGGCGTCAGTAAGTCAATGCCAAGGTTCTCTTTTAAGAATTGTTAGTTATACACGTGATGGTTAACCATTTGCAAACGGGAATTCCCGATTTGCAGAATCCAGTCAAAATATTCTTCAAAAATTGAACATTACAGAAGTTAAAGAGGCATGCCTAATTGTTAGTAATTTTTTATTAGTTGTGTTATGAGTTTAGCTGCAGCGAGCGCGGTAGCGCGAATTATTTTGCAAAATGGGATTCAGCAAAACGGATGTTTGTCTATGAATGTCTGACCATTATCATGTTGTAAATGTTTTTAATGTTTCGTTTGCCTAAAATTTCGTGAACAATATTTGGCGAAATGGGGTTTGGCAAAACGGGACTGGCCCCTGAGGTAAAAGCTGTTAATCTGCTTGCTTTTTGGCGGAACAGGATTTGGCGAAACGGGATACGGTGAGCAAAATGGTATCCGGTGTCACGAAAGAAAAGTTTTAAGAACGAATGCTCACCATCGTATGCTCACCATCACGGAGTTTACCTGCGAAAAAGGGTTCAATGTGTTTTGTAGCGAGTGTTAACTGCTTCTCGTCATAAGCCCGACGAAGCCCTGCACAATTTTAATTGTTGTGTCCTGCAACAATTATTATTTTTAAACACTTCTTAATTAAAAAAAAAGAACAATCGACATCCGTTTCACGTAGCATTTCATACAACCATAGAAAAGTCTGCGACTTTAAAAAAAATATATGATACCGTTTCTAGCCACAAGATGTCGTTTCCAAGCAACTCACTGAAGCAAACGCGCGTTTAGGGAAAGCGCTGCAATTGTCATCATTTATACAGATTAGGGAAAGTAAGGGTCCAAGAACAAATAGATCCCTGTGCAACTCTATTGCAAACATCTTCAGTAACTGGTCAACAACTTCTTGTGTGTAGCCTATCAAAGGTTATACCTTTTACGTTTTGCGAAACGTACTCTAAGATTCACACTCTTGCGTTTACCTAGGTGTTACTAGGTTCACATTGTTGTGTGGCAACTTCATCTAGTGACATGCAATAATACCAAATATAAAAAAAAATTAAAACAAGAATGCTTTCTTAATACTGTATAAAATACATATTCAACGGTTTACGGTTTCCTGCTCTACGTGTATTAAATAGTATTTAAAGAGTACAAGCCTAATTTGGCTTAGTTGACCTTAAAAAGGCCTATTATTAAAACCGCAACCGTAATACGCCCTATTTTACTTCAAAAATACATGTTGTTACATGCAAACATAATTCGCTTTATTGGACCTTAAAAAGGCCAATTAATACAATATGCAAGTATAATTCGCCTGATTGACCTTAAAAAGGCCAATTAATACAATATACAAGCATAATTCGCCTGATTGACCTTAAAAAGGCCAATTAATACAATATACAAGCATAATTCGCCTGATTGACCTTAAAAAGGCCAATTAATACAATATACAAGCATAATTCGCCTAATTGACCTTAAAATGCCAATTAATACAATATACAAGCGTATACAATTCGCGTGATTTACCCCTAAAAAGGCCTATTATTACAATACACAAGCATAATATGCCGTGTTTTTCCTTGAAAGGGCCTGTTGTTATTATTACATTCAAGCGCAAGTCGCCTTAGCCTAATTTGATCTTTAAAGAACTAAAGCCTTACTGTAATTAAGATTAAACATCATCATCGTTACAACCTCTCCAGTCAGCCCATGGAAGAACGATAGACGATTTCCTTCTTTGAGCCTGCCCTCGATAGTAATTCATTTTTCTTATCGATATCTCTACTGGTTTCTAAACAAAAACCCCGCCTTTGGCTTCACTGTAAGACACGGCTAAATTGAGTTTACTGGAAGAAACGGAGCAGAATTAGTGATCTTTTCTCTGTAGCACACGGAGAACATACATTCGAGAGCATACATTGAGTAGCTTGAGTAGCTATATTTGAGAACCGTTACATTTGAGTAGCTACCTCCTTTATTGAATGATGGCTTCCCTGCGTACCACGCCATACTGCTACATTCAGTCAAAACTACGTAAATGTTTTAACTGGGATGGTGAACAAAATACCAAGAATATCATTTAAAAGAAAAACATGATCCCTCTTTTTTAAATCATTTTTTAATGTTATTTTGAAAATCGACGGCTGAACGTAGACTCAGATTATTGAGAAAATTTATATTCTATTTCCACTTCGCTATTTATGCTTCAATGAAATGCTCCAAACATAGTTTTTCATTCCGAAAGTTATTAGGTATTTTAATTAAGGTATGTTACCACGTTACAGTCATAGCATCTAAGGATGGGATCGTGTTTACTTGCCTTTTAAACTGTGTCTTTGTGACTCTTCGTTATTTCAGTAGCAACAACGCCGTATTTAAGGCCACTAAAAATTAATTTAAGTGGTTCTCAGGAGCGCACGTATGGGTTTTTTTTTTTTTGTTAGTGTATGACATTGTCTAAAAAAAAAGTACCAATCACGCATCAGAACTTTCACCAAACATTACCTGGAGCCGATGACTACATGAGCTCTTTGCTCCATTGACATGATCGCCTAGAAACGAATCTAAGGATCGTTTAGAGGCAATTCACAACTAAAAACTTGGATCCAAAGAATGACTTTTATCAAATGTCTAACTTTTGCACGTTAATCCTGGGATTAAAACATAGATATTGTATTCGACAACAAAATGTAAGCTACTGATTTCGATTTGTTTGGTAAAAAAAAAAGCCATCGCCTGCATCTGAAAAATCACGAATAAAACGTAATATAAAACACCGCCGCTCGCATCAATTTGTTTAGTACCACTCCCGAGAGCCACTTAATTAATTTTTAGCGGCCTATACCACACGCCATGGCTGTTTGCTGTGACGTGCATATCACGTGACTGGGGTAGTCCAATCAGACGGCCAAACAGCCGTTGTTCTCGTTCGTCATCGGCTAACTCATGGTGATGTCACGACAAACAGCCATTGCGCATGGTTTAAGTCTATGCTGGAGCCAGTCACTGGGCTAGCTGCAAGGTACAATGGATCAAATGCAAGTAAAAAGAATGGCATTATTTACTGAAGCCAATGCTGTGAGAGCATGTTTCTTAGGTATAAAATGCACAAATTTTGTTATTCGTTGGCAGTTAATGCAATTTTCAGTGAGTGAAAACCTTTCTTTTTCGATTTGCAATCTTCATATGGGTTTTTCAGCATAAGGGATTTCACAAAACAATGTATTTTAGGCCTAATATAAACCCGCTCTCACAGCATTGGTCTCAAGGAAGGCGCCGTTGTTACTTGAAGGTAGCTCTCCAGATGCTTGCTTGAGTAGCGAAAAAAACATTACCAAAGTGACTTTATTGATACAATTCTGATAAAATTTAAATTTGTGGTTGAAGGGCACAAGTAAAATGGGGCCTCCTGACCGGCCAAAAAAACCACAAGTGTATACAATGACACAATTTTAATTTTCAACCGGTTAACTTCCGGTCTTGGTCACAATAAAAATGATTAAAGAGAATAAAAACATCAAAATGTTGCAGCAACAACAGGAGCAGCCACTCTG
>JAHWFP010170709.1:0-11304 GCA_023313725.1 Lithobius niger
CATTACCCCTAGCCAACTTCACCGGGCCACTACCAAACTAATTAAAAATTTTAAATAATTTCTTTTTCTCCTGTCAGGGAATTATTGCCCCCCTCCCTTCCAGCCCCCTCCCGGGATTCACTGATTGGCTTCTGCATTTTAATAGCAGCTGTATTTCTTATTGCTGTCTCTCACCTCTATTAAAATCAATAAACACAAATTGCTGTAAATCATACACGAAAAAGAAAATACCAATACAATGAAAATCTTACACTACAATTTGTTATCTATGACACTTTAAACCTCTTTGTAGGCTTACCTTGTTGATGATAGAGCCTTCTTCAATGTAGCATGAAGCCAAACCACAGGTAGGAATATAAGGATGTTAGAAGAAAGAAGGAAAATGACAAGTGGGGAAGGATAGTAGAGGTGAGGAAGTTAAGGTGGTAACTTGTAGAAAAAATTACTCAAATTCAAAGCAGCAAGAATTGTGTGACATCAGCATTATTAAGAACAGTAGTTGGTACAGTAAAAACTTGTAGGGTAAATAAACCATTGTGTAACCGAAAACCACATTGGTCTAAATCCTCCAGTTACAATGAGCCATTAACCTCACCTTACTGACTTTAGGTGTACAAAAAGATTTTTCTGGACAGATCACCTCCTTCACAGTTTTAAACTTATGAGAGGAGTAAATGGCAGTAAAGATTATGCCAATAAGTACAAAGAATCTAAATACCTGGTAAAGTGCACGTTATTTTGTAGCTTCAAAACATTTAACACATTTTATTATTAACATCCTACAGGTTTACTAAGTTTGAAGAGAGGAGCAGACAATAATGTCCTATCTTTTTTAGTTACTCATCGGTGAAGTGCCAATGGCTTTTAAGAAAACATGGGTAAGGATGGAAATCCTTAGTTTTGAATACTATTGAAATAGAATAGTTCTGCGACAGTCATCAAGAGTACTGTGGTTGACCTAGGCCATGCTGTATTAAATTCTACAGATCCAGAGGGCTGATCTTCAGTTCGAAAGGGCAACAGATTTGAGTTTCTGAACGTTTTTTCCTAACCAGAGGATGAAGGAAAGTCAAAAGTCGATGTTATATTACATCAATTCCCGTTTGTAAAGTTGCATTATGACGTTACATACTCACCATACTCTTGTTTTGATAAATCGCTGCTAGATGGGCGAGCATTGTTGATAAACTCACCAAGAAGGTCAGTGACTATAGGTACCACAGATTGTATCTTAGCGAGTGCCTTGATAACCAAGTGTTCCCACCAGCTCCTTAAACATGAATGCTCTGTAGCAATCTTGTTTTGTATTGTGGTTGCCAGACGGGGTGAAACCAAAGGAGTATCTCTTGGATGTAAAGCAAAAGTCTCTGCAAGGGAATATCCTGGGCGTAGCACTCCCTAATGACGGGGTAAAATGGGACGAGATCCTCATCAATGTCACACTTTCACACTGAAAAATCTTGTTAACAGGAGCCACTGAGTTGCTGTGGGCCATTCTGATGTAATTCTGAAAGATCGGTGAAGGTGCTGACGTTGCGGCGGTATGCTAGTCGATGCGGACGAAGCGTGGATGGCCGAATGTGCAAGGTCCAATGGAGTCGTTCGGGTGGCAGGAACTCCCGTGGGAAAGTAATGAGAATCATTGAGCTTTCGGTTATGCTTGTTGCCGCATCCTTAGACGAAAAATAGGGGAATGGCCTAAACAGGCTTACGGGTCGCCGAGAGTGCTGGAGTGGTGTCCAAATCAGCTGAGTACTGGCGGACAGTGGAGAAAGCAACTAGTACTGAGAGTAAGCCTAGTTTTAACTCGAAGCATTGTTTAGAGACTGATGTAGACGGGTCATCTCAGAAGCTACGTTGATTTACGGAATGTGGAGTGCGGCATAACATAGAGAGTCGACGAACGAAGTCGACGAATGAGCTGAAAGTCTTGTCAAGCCGGTGAGACTCTCCGAAGTAGACGAAGGCCGAGACAGGGAGCCAAGACATGGAGCCATCGAGATGCATTGGCAAAAACCGAAGAAGGGTGGCAAGCATGGTGCAGTTCGTTGATGAAACCAAGAGGTGTGGAACGAGAACCGAGTGCCATGGCCAGTGCAAAAGGCAGTAGCTGGGTTGCTATCATAGGTCTGGGCATAACAGCAGGGGTGGACGAGTTGTCTAAAGCAAGTAGAATAGCGCCGGTTCCTTTCAGCTTGCCCAACAGATGCTTTTGTTGTCTTTGTTCAGAACAGGGTATGGAGTTTTGTTGCAAGATGATGATTTTCCTATCCCGTGTTAGTTGGTTGATCAAGCAACAGAGCTAGCAGGGGTCTCAGAAGAAAACACAAATCTTGATGTTTCCAGCAACGTGGTGAGGGTCGAAACTGGTTACCTGTAAAGCAACGGCGGGGCAGCATCATTGCTTTCCAACTGTGGTAAAGCAGGACGCATAACTGTGGGCCTGACGAGGTCCAGATCACCAGAAAAACTAAGTCCGTGCCACGGAGCTTCAAAGGGTTGGTTGAGATGAATTCCGTAGGGGGGGGGGATTGTTGGATTCGTTGCTGAGATCTTTGCGAAAGGCGTGCAACGACGATGCTGAAGGCACGTTACTTGGTACAAATGTATGACGAAGCAACAGTTGACGTGAGCTGGGATAATCAGCCCAAAGAGGTAAAAGGACTCAACAAGGGCCGCCTTGTTACGAACTGTGTGGAAAATGCCGGTGTCAGGGGCGTGAAGCATCCAGTGACAGCTGGAACATTTGGAACGGCGGGTGCCGGCCTCTCTGTGGCTTTTAAGAGGTGACAGGAGCGAGCGAAAAATGCGCGGAAAGAAGTAGCAAGGATGGTCAAAGGTAGGGTCGAGGTTTCGGAAAGGGTGTGATCGTTTGTGATGACGACAGGCGAAAGATGGCATGAGTGGTGGTCCTGTTAAGAAGTGGAGTGAAAGCTGAGATGACGAAGCTGACCGGCTGTTAGTGTTACCAATGCTCGGTGGCCTGAAGGAAGGCGAGAATGACAAGTGAAGGACGTGTCTAAGATTACCAACAAACTGTTGATGCTTCTAGCATGGGCAAAGTCGGTGACCAGGATGTGAGGCGTAAGGAGACGTTGGGAACGAGTCGGCTTGCAGGTCGGTGAGGTTTCCAATAGTGACAGGTGGCTTAAAAGATGCGAGAAAGAACGAAGGTTGGGATGAGGAGGCCAAAAGGTCACCATCATGTGTGAAGGTAACAGACGGGAAAAACTTGGAAGCAGCAGTCCTATCGTTACGATGGTGCAAAGTGAAGGCTGAGCGGACAGAACCAACAGGCTGCTGATGAGCCCAAAGAAGATATTTGGTCTGAAGGATGGCGAACACAGCGAGCAAAGATGCGGCTGACGTACACGCCAGGTGCATGAAGAGTTGGTAGTCGACTGATAGGTGGAGCAGAAGCTGTCGTCCATGGTGATGGTAGAGATGAGCGTGCCTAATGTATCGAGGTTAGAGACGGCTGTTAAGCGGCGATAGCTGTTCAATAAAACAGTTACCAGGGCCGTTCGTTGATGTTGGGCTGGGAGCCATGATAATGCCGCCCTGTCTAGAGACAGAATAATAGGAAAGGAGCATGCGAAGGGCATCACCTGCAGAAGCTGCTGCAACCCAGTTATGGGTGCAAAACTTGTGCTGTGAAGAAACTGACAGCGAATGTGCTTGTGAAGGGTTTAGAGGAGCCTCAACTGGTGGAAGAGAGCAAAAGGAGCACATATTTCCTGAACTTGACTTAGCTAGACCTAAAGTGACCTGACGTAACCTGACGTGACATGTTGTGATCGGACTGACTCTACAAAGTCCGATCTGAAAAGCAGAAAGGCCAGGGGGTGAAGCTACAGCTTGCTTGCAGGAGGCAGGAGACGTCAGACGTGCTGCCATTGTGGTTGACAACGTTGCTAGGATCAACAAATGAATGATGAAGGAGAGGGCTTATGGGGAAGCATTTCTCGGAGCACCTGTGGATCAGGCCGCATTGTCACCGGCCTGTCGAAGGACGAGGGACTGACAGTCGGCAAAGGATGACAACGAAGGACTTCAGGAGCAGAGGACAACAGTCTGGAAGAGCTGCTACAATGGCCAACGACTGGCGACAGGCAATGCACTCAAGCTGGTCTTACTTGCAAAGAGTTATCTCTGGCAGGTGTGCAGGACGACAGCCCAGAAGGGCTCCCAATGATTGGCAGTGAAGGTGACATGCAGCAAGAGACAACAAAAAAGCAGTAATGACAGGAACGAGGGATGGCAGACTGGAAGAGCTGCAACGACTGCCAGCGATAAGAGACAGGCAGTGAAGGACCAATGTCTTGCTTGCGAAGGGCCATCCTCGGCAGAAGAGCACGAAGACAGCCCAGTAGAGCTGCAATCGATGGTCAGTGAAGGACGACAGGCAGCCAAGGATGATAGTCTGGAAGAGATACAATGAAAGTAGTGTCAGTTCATAAGAGCTGCAACGATGGCCAGCAATCAGGTTCAAAGGACGACAGTCTAGAAGAGCTGCAAACAACAGTCAGCGAAGGGCGACAGGCAGATTGTATTGGAAGGAACGAACGATTGATTCATGAGCAAATGGAGTTGAGGATCCCTGTCAGAGTTGGAGGCCAAATGAAAAACGAGACCTGTGATCGCCGAGAGGAGCTGGATGAGCAGATCGAGAGAAGCGACAGTAGCACGAGTAGAAGAGTAGAAGCTCTGTCGGTTTGTCGAGACTTGATTTGGCATTTTAACTTGGTGTAGGTTTCTTTGACTCGTCGTAGCTTCATCTGGAGAGCCTGGAGGTGCGGAGTGACGATCACAGCCAGCCAACAAGTAACAGGAGACATTGCAGTAGTGTCACCTGTAGGGCCAGTGGGTGCCGATGGAGGCATGGGTCACAGATGCGGCAGATAGTCAGCACGACAGAAGATGTGCCGGCGAAAGACAACGGACGCTAAAAAGTCCGATATTCCTGGAAGTTAAGACAAAAGTCCGATGCCTTTTGAAAGGTTTATACTTCGAAATACTCTTGGTCATAGCCATCACTGTTGCTGAAGATGCACGATCATCAAAATACAAGGCGACAGGCTGGAATCCAAGGTACCCAGGAGTAGAAGGTGGGAAAAAGCAAAAATATCCACACACTGTGGATGCTTAGCGAAGAAAGATGAAGCAGGGTCGTGCTTCGGCGCTTTTATACAAGGGGTGCAAATTGATCTATGCACACTATGAGCTGGCGGGCGTAGATCTATAAATTTCTTTTTTAGGGAAGGATCATTCGAGAACAAGAATGCTAAAATTACAGGTAATTGATATTTTTGGCGGCAACTAGAAACTTATTTCTACTGCATTGCTACAATTACTACCATTATTTGCACGATCTTCCGTTTGACTGGCTATTACCCACTGCTAATTTATTGGCTCAGTGGCCTGGCTGCAGCAACCTGGATGTCTAGTGTGAGGGAGCCCTGAATGAGTCTTCAGTATTAAAACATTATATGACGTAAGTGTAAACGCGGTCTCGTATCAGACGCTCGTGGTGAGGACACCTCAACACCACCGAAGAAAAAACCTGAGGGCAGCATTCTTCCACACCAGAAGAACAATCGTCTATATGGCGATTACACATTAAAATGTAAATAATTTTTTTAGGCATAAAGCCAAAACACTTTTCAGCTTAGTTGTGTTTTGCATTCTTGTTGCCAACACACGATATTTTTTATTTCTAACAGGTGACGACATTGCTTATTTATGAAAAATGTCCGATGTTCAAACCAGTTTAAAATCTAACCTAAACTGCACTTAGCCCTTTAAAAACTAGCTGGAACATTAATCTTTTGATTTGTGCACTTAATGCATTTTGGTAAATTTAACTTCTTGCCATGAACCCTACCGGAGCTCCAATGTTTATGTTTGTCTATTTCTATGGACCCAGTGTATGATTTTATGTTTATTTTTTTATAGCATCTCCATCCAAACTCCGACCGTAGTGAACCTCTAAAAACGTAAACAAACTAGCTTTCCTTCGTTAAAAACATGCCTTGTATATAGCAATCCGTTTCCCAAAGTCAAATGTTTATTCTGTGCATTACACTTCGTTCCCCCCCCCCCCCCCTCCTTCAATAGTTGCGATGCCTAACGTCGTAGTTGTCTCTCCTCCTCCAAGAGTCCCCCTCTTCCCCACTCACACCCTCCGTCGCTCTCCTACAGGTCCGCGCTAACCCTCTACCTGCCTGCCAAGCAGAAGGCATAAAAACCCAGACGCAGTAGAGTATAGTTAGCACAGCTCAAGGATTCTCAAAGCTAGAGGTCGCTACACCGGTCGGGAGTGGAGATGCCGCGGTCCGATTGTTGCCATGCCGGGCAAAGGTAGTGGTTCGTATCGTACTTAGTTTAGCTTTAAAAGTTTAATTTTTGGACTTACATTCAAAATTTATAGTTTAAACTTAACCTCGTAGCTTTAGAAAGTAAATTTATGGAGCGTCAAGCCAAACGGCATTTCGGACGTTGGCGGCCATAATTTAAGGGTTCACGGCCCCTTACTAAAAACCAGCTTTATTTTTCGTGTTTCTTTAAACGCAGTTTAATGTAAACAAAGGACGGTTTGATTTTCCTGGGGTTTCCATTGATTAAACGCTCGGATCCACTTTATAGGTAGCCGCGGCTCTATTAACACTGGCGATAGCCAGTGTTAGTAAGGGTCGACCTAGGACCTCTGTGTTATAAGCTCTCAAAGTTGAGAGTTTAACTCCGTCAAAAGTAAACATATTTAAACCAAATTTGGAATCTAGCCTTGACTAGTAAAGGCCTGTCTGCAGTCCAAAAATTGTGAAATTCGGTCCAGCCAAACCCGAGATGCAGACAAGGGCCAAATAGACAACTTCTTGTTCAGCTTCTTCTTCTTCTTGTTGTTGTTGTTCTGGGGATACTTTCGTCTGTCCTCTCTACAGGTCAAACCATTTGTCCTATAAAGCTGGTTCTTAGCTCATTTTACAGGTATTGCTCTGTAGATGTGCCCTTTTCATAAGGCCTTTTCTAATTGGTCAAGTGGTTCAGGGGTTACGGAGCTCTAAACCACCAGATTGATTGTTTTACATTGTTTTAAACATTGTTATTATGCAACAATACCAATTAGCAAACATCAGCTGCGAGACATAGACTGAAGATTAAAGGATTTGTTTCTATTGTTAACATTGGCGATAGCTAGATTAGTGAGGGTCAGCCTAGGGTCTCTTGTGTTAAACTATCAGCTGTGACCGCCAACTGCACTGTTTTACAGTTTAGCTGCAATTCTAAAAGTAACACGAATTAATAAACAAAAACGGAACGTTAAATGTTTAGAGTAAGGATCTAAAAGTCAAAACCTAGAAGGAACACGGACAAGCTTTGACAGTTAGGGTCTAGGTGTAAAATTTTTTCAGTAAGAGGCTGGAAAGCATTAGACCCTTACTACCCGGTGGTCAGCAATAAATACATTTTCATGAAAAACTGGAAATCATCCTACAATGACCCATGTGATGATCAAGTGGTAGTATGGTTATACGTTTCCTGCTTTGCTTTACGTTGAAAATTATTTTTCAATTTAGTAACATGCCAGCATATTCGTAGCAAACAGCATTATGGTAATGCTCTACCATAAATCTACGAAATATAATAAAAATTCTAAAGCATCAAAAGACAAAATGCCAAACTTCACAAGAAAATTATGTTTTTAAAATTCCATAACAATATTCTAAGAACAAAGAAAACCTGCTACAACCGTTCATACACACGTTCAGTCCGAAGAGACTAGAACTAATCTAACCACCGGGTAGTAAGGGTCTAATGCTTTCCAGCCTCTTACTGACAAATTTTACACCTAGACCCTGACTGTCAAAGCTTGTCCGTGTTCCTTCTAGGTTTTGACTTTTAGATCCTTACTCTAAACATTTAACGTTCCGTTTTTGTTTATTAATAATTTAAGGAGTTGACTTATCAACAGCAACTCTGGGAGGTTTAATGCTTTGCAGTATACACGTAGAAAAATAACTGTAAAACAGGTCTACTATTACTAGACAGCCGAGGCTGTTCGTAATTTAGAGGGCTCTTTTGCGAAAACATGCCTTGTATATAGCAATCCGTTTCCCAAAGTCAAATGCTTATTCTGTGCATTACACTTCGTTCCCCCCCCACCTTCAATAGTTGCGATGCCTAACGTCGTAGTTTATTTTAATAGGCCTAAAAATCACGTTGTTATGAGTTGAAAACTCACTTGCACATTCAAAGCCAGGCCTCTAAGTTTCCAAGTCGGCAAATCCCTTTGTCAATTCGAATCCAGCCAATCAAAACACTGCTTTAATTCCGTCAGCCAGTCAGAGCGCTCAAGCTACCCCGGTCGTCCGCACTGTCATGGCCGACTTCCGGTAATGACAGCGCGGCCGATTTTGGTCTGTCTCTCCTCCTCCAAGCGTCCCCCTCTTCCCCACTCACCCCCTCCGTCGCTCTCCTACAGGGCCGCGCTAACCCTCTACCTGCCTGCCAAGCAGAAGGCATAAAAACCCAGACGCAGTAGAGTATAGTTAGCGCAGCTCAAGGATTCTCAAAGGTAGAGGTCGCTACGCCGGTCGGGAGTGGAGATGCCGCGGTCCGATTGTTGCCATGCCGGGCAAAGGTAGTGGTTCGTATCGTACTTAGTTTAGCTTTAAAAGTTTAATTTTTGGACTTACATTCAAAATTTATAGTTTAAACTTAACTTAACCTCGTAGCTTTAGAAAGTAAATTCATGGAACGTCAAGCCAAACGGCATTTCGGACGTTGGCGGCCATAATTTAAGGGTTCACGGTCCCTTACTAAAAACCAGCTTTATTTTTCGTGTTTCTTTAAACGCAGTTTAATGTAAACAAAGGACGGTTTGATCTTCGTGGGGTTTCCATTGATTAAACGCTCGGATCCACTTTATAGGTAGCCGCGGCTCTATAATTTAAGGAGTTGACTTATCAACAGCAACTCTGGGAGGTTTAATGCTTTGCGGTATACACGTAGAAAAATAACTGTAAAACAGGTCTACTATTACTAGACAGCCGAGGCTGTTCGTAATTTAGAGGGCTCTTTTGCGAAATCCCCTTGTGCCTAATCAAACTCACTTTTTCTATTTGAAATTGTTTTATGTGAACCTCGTGTTGGTTCTAGTGTCGAATTTAATGTAAATTCCCCCTGTATTTTATAACCTAAACTAGGTGTAAAGTTACCAAATGTATTTGTAGTGCAATATTTTTATTCATGTTTGTTTAAAATAAAAACCAGGAGTTTTTCTTAAACGTCCGTCAGTTTATTCGCTCGTTGTTCGCTAGAAGTAAGAAATTAAGACAATTCTCTTAAACTTAGCTTAGCTAGCCTAATTTTCCCACCTTGGTGGCAGCGTTACCGCTTATTATTACAGTTAGCCTACATTATTAGGACATGTGTAGCTCCATTCCCTACGCCGGGACTGTAGCTATTGTGCTTGTTTGAAACAAAAAGTACCCCAGAAGTAATAGTAAGAAGATCCAGTTACACCAGGCGACCGGCGATGTTACAAGCACCTACCCCGTCGTAGCATCCGCCGTTACATAAGCCATGGTTACAATAATCCGTAATACTAATTTAATACTACTAAATTCGTCTCATACAGAGTACGCACTCACTGTTACACATTACAAATGTTTGCATGCACAGACACTTGTTTCCGGGTAGGCCCGGCATCACATTTTTGTAGCAGCCAGCCAACACCAGCATGGCACACATAGTATGAGGTATGAATGTGTGGCATGCTGTGCCGTGCTTCGTCTTGTCTTCCCTTGTTGGGACGATTCCCCCCACGCAACAAACTACGACAGGAAGCTTCGTTTCATACTATATATAGTCTGTTCCACATTATGTTTGCAGGAAACTGACTGCATGACGCCACGTTTCTTTGCACTACGAATGTAAAAACCAGGCATATCACACTTTTAGACTCTACACAGTTATTGTTAGAGTCGATGAGTGGGAAATTTACACGTTTTTGCACTCGTCAGTGGAAGGAAACGTGGCATCATACAGTAAGATTTCTGCAAACATACTGTGGAATAGACTGTAGAAGGGGCGAACACTGCCATGTATTCTGAGGTTGAAAAGTTTTCGTATGCAATATCCGTAACGGCCAGACTGGACCAGAACGCACCAAGCATGCCCTGTTGGGATGGCAACTGAACGCCCACGATCCCAAAATGTTCCACACTCTAGCGACCGTGGCTGCACGCTCGCTGGCCGGATGGTCATGTGACCACTTCCACCCAGTTCTCGTCTCAGTTGTAAACATGGCTTCGCCTCGTGCAAGTCACGCAAGTGCATCTCTCCCAGTAAATGCAAATTCAAATGAGATTCGGCTCATCATTCCATCTTAACATTGTTCGGGGGGTTATCTGGGACAAACGGACAAATAGCGAACCCAACAATTGGCACTCTCATGGGAAACAACAGTAAGGAAAAAAAGTCAGAACTTTCGCGTAAGGGCGTGAACTATGAAATTTGACAGATTTTTACTTACGAAACCAAGATTTTTACCAAAGCCAAGTAGCTTTGGATCCAGATGAATATTTTCAAGAAGTCGAACAAGGCAATTTGCCAAGTGTTTTCGTAGGACATGAAATTTGGATAAAAGAAATCAAGTAGTGTCACCAACTGACACTAATGCTAATCAGAAGCAATCATTGAGTGAATTAAATCATAATTCGAGTCAGATTAAAGCAGATTTCAATCAAATGTATTTGACCAGTAACCAAGCAAGCACTGATGTAGAGGCCAATGCTAACCAACAGTAAAGCCATCTCAATTCTAATTATCAGAGTCAAAAAGCACAAGCAATTGGAAATCAAGTCAGTGGTACCCAATCTAATACTACTGTGACCAATGTACTAGTACTCTTAGGAAACAATGTAGGTTTTCACCAATCTAATGTTCAAAACACTAGTAATGCTTCCAGAACTAATATACATAATAGTAGGAACACAGCAACATCATAAGTTAATATATATGCTCAATTTGCAGCAGATTAGCCCTCAGCAAATTTCAAGCAAGAATCTTTAGGTGACGACTCCAAAATGGCTCGACACCATGTCGCTGCAGTTCGAAGGTGTCGCGAATTTTAGGTATGTCGCGAAGTTTAGGTTAGAAGCCTACAAAATACGTAGGATAAAACTTGTTTAATTATAGTTTGTTACGCAACATGTTTAATGGTGAATTAGCGAAATATTAAATGCGTATTTTCGTTGATGCTTGTGACGAGTTACAGAGTAAAATGCGTAATTTGGGGAA
>JAHWFP010170709.1:11704-36246 GCA_023313725.1 Lithobius niger
ACTCTTGTTCAGTCTAACTTCTCTCCCCGGCTAGCTGTTTCCGGTCATTTTGGTGCCGAAACCCGGGAAAACAACCAGGCTAGTCGGGTGCAGCGAGGCTGGTTTAGATTTTGGTGATGGTTCGTGAGGTCCCTTTCAATTCCCCTTAGAGGTAAAGTCGCTCTTTGCGACATTCGATTGATCTTCCCCATTAGGGGAAAGATTAATCTGGGTTCGGCTTTTAACTTGTCCTCCATTTTCGCTTTTGTTTGGCAACGTTGCGTAGTTGAGTGTTTCCTTTTGGTAGTTTAGTTGGTTTTGCTGGCTGCTGGTTTTCCATTTTCGTCATGGCTCTAACTCAGTTGAAAAATAGTCGTGCGGCTCGCCGTCCTATTTTAAGAAGGCTGTGTAATGACTTAACACAGGCCATAACCGACAATGATAGGTCGTTAGTCGAAGCTTTGTTGGAGAAAATTAAGGTTAAGGAAGGTGCATTGTTGCTGGTCAATGAACAGTTAGAAGTAGCCAGTGCAGCCGCTGACGTAGCAGCTGAAGTGACCGACAATGACGCCTTTAATGACGTAATTATTGACGCCAAAGTAGAAGCAAATAGATTTTTGAAGACTACACCTGTCGCACGGACTCAGCCGGTTACGCAAAAGTATGCCAAGTTGCCAAAACTCCAAATAGCCAAATTTGATGGCACAGTGGCCGATTGGGAGCGATTTTCGGATGCGTTTACAGCCGGCATAGACCAGAATCCGGACTTAGCTGACGTTGACAAGTTAAATTACTTAAGAGGATTGCTGAAGGAATCTGCCAGTTTAACGATCGCCGGATTATCGTTAACCAATGCTAATTATAGCATTGCATGGGCGCTGCTCAAGGAAAAATATGGTGACAAACAATTATTAGTGGCACTTTGAAGTTGCACTTGAACGTTTGCGTCGATTGTTGTGGAAGTTGAGCAAGGATCCCAAGTTGTTTGAGCGTTACAAGTCTGCAGTATTTGAATATCTTCACAACAATCATGCTGAGGAAGTAACTCTGGAGAAGCATGACTCCATGCTTTATTACATGCCGCATCAGGCCGTTATCAAGGATGACAGGAAGACCATGAAAACTCGGATTGTTTTTGATGCGTCATCAAACCCTGAAGGAGGGTATTCATTAAATAAATGCCAGAGTGCTGGACCGAACCTCAATCCGTCAATATTTGAGTTGCTGTTACGATTTAGATGGCATAAGATCGGAGTCACGACTGATATGTCTAAAGCCTTCTTGCAGGTTCTTCTGCATCCAGAAGACAGGGACGCTACCAGATTCCTGTGGACTGACGCTCCGTGGAAACGGGGGACTAACCCACCCTTAAAAGTTTTTCGTATGACAAGGGTGCTCTTTGGGATGAAAGCGAGTCCGTTTTTATTGGCTGCAACTGTTCGTCATCATGTAGACACACACCCCTCTAGTGACAAAGACTTTAGTCAACATTTTGCAGATAGGACCTACGTGGATGACTGTTTAACTGGAGAGGAAACAACTCAGAAGGCGTATTCACTTTCTGTACGAATACACGAAGTCATGGACAAAGCAGGTATGCAGTTCGGAAAATGGGCAACTAATGACGAGTCACTTCGAAACTTGTGGATTGCCAAGGGTCTAGTGTCAGCAGAAGAGCCGACTGAAGAGAAAGTTAAAGTTTTAGGACTGTATTGGGAATTGTCGTCTGATCAACTAAGATTGCATCATGCTGGTCTTGTGGAAGTAGTAAAGTCTGACAAAAATACCAAACGGAATGTGCTAGAAATTCTTGCACGAGTTTTTGACCCCTTAGGCTTTTTTGTCTCCGTTTGTGGTAATTATCAAACGCATTCTTCAAGATTTATGGAGATTGAAAATTGAGTGGGATAAAGTGATGCCTGATCAGTTGTTAGTTGTCTGGGAGCAGTGGAAAGAAGATGTGCATCAAATAGCCAAGATAAAAATTCCAAGATGGCTACAAGTTAGCAGTCTGGAGAGCTTCCAGTTACATACGTTCTGTGATGCAGGGCCACGAGTGTATGGTGCAGTGACTTATGTCCGCTATTCTACGGATGGAAATCATACCTTTCAGACTTGTTTTGTGACGTCAAAATCCAGATTGGCGCCATTACAACTTATGAGCATTCCAAGGTTGGAATTAATGGCCTGTCTAATAGGTAGTCGGTTGTCAGCCAATATATCTCAAGTTTTGTGCAAAGAAGCTAAGCAATATTTGTGGTCGGATTCAAAAGTGGCGTTGAAGTGGATCGAAGATTTGCCTTCTAGGTGGAAAGTATTTGTAGCTCGCAGAGTTCAAGAAATACAAAGCAATATTGATGAGAGGTGTAGTTGGAACTACTGCAGTAGCAAACAGAACATTGCAGATGTAATAACAAGAGGACAAGGTTTGCCTAAGCTCATAGAAAATGAAGAGTGGTGGTCTGGACCAGAATGGCTTAAATTACCGGAAGTAGAATGGAAGGTTCCTTTGCTACATATGCAAGATAAAGACCTATCCAATGTCATGCAAGAAGAGCAAGCTTCTAATGTAACTATGCAAGTATGTGGCTGTGCAGAGCCAATTCTGAAATATGAAAACTATAGTTCATGGCAGCGTTTTAACTCGAGTGACCGCATGGGTAATGCGTTTTTTCAACAATTGTCTCAAAAGAGACGTTAATAAAGACGTGTGGCTAACTTTCCCGGAGATAAAGGCAGCTGAGAAGTACTGGATCTCTGTCAGTCAGCATCAAGAATTTGCAGATGAAATTAAAGCCTTGATAAAGGATCAAGAAGTGAATAAAAGTTCCTGCATTTTCCAGTTTAAACCGTTCCTGGATAAGGAAAAACTCATTCGTTTAGGAGGAAGGTTGGAGTATTCCAGATTTCCTGAAAGTCAGAAACACCCTTTTCTGTTGAAAGGTGGAGCACTGGTGGAATTATTTATCAGGGACAGACACTTCAAGACGTTGCATGGAGGGGTTCAGAGTACACTTGCATTGTTAAGAAAGGACGTATGGATATTGCGTGGTAGACAATCAGTTAGAAAAGCCATACATGGATGTATGAGATGCCGCAGATGGAATGCCAAACCTGCAAGTGAAGTTGAAGCGCCATTGCCATTTGAGCGAGTCAGTGAGTCGAATCCGTTTCATTCAACAGGAATTGATTTTTGTGGGCCAGTTTTCATCAAGACACAAAAGGACATTGCCAAGGCATTCAGTTGTTTGTTTACCTGTGCAGTGACACGTGCCATACACTTGGAGCTTGTGGCCTCGCAAAGTACGGCAAATTTTATTCTGGCGTTTAGGCGATTTGTGGCAAGAAGAGGAGGCTGCAGAGTGATCTACAGCGACAATGCACAAACTTTCAAAAAAGCGGACAGATTGTTAAGAGAGCTACAATTGGTTGAACAATACACAAACGCAAGAGGTCGCTACAAGTTTAGGAATTGAATGGAAGTTCATCGCACCAAGAGCAGCATGGTGGGGCGGTTTTTATGAAAGAATGGTGCAGATAATAAAATATCATTTGAGACGCACTTTGGGAACAGCTTTATTGTCACAAGATGAGTTTTCTACAGTACTCACAGAGATTGAAGCAGTCATAAACAATCGTCCTTTAGCACCTATTACAGAAGATTTTTCTGATAATGAGGCGTTAACTCCAGCGCATTTTCTGCTTGGCAGGCAAGGGGCATGTTTGACAGATAATTTGACGTGTTATGCCGACATTCCCACCAGTGCGAAATTGGTCAAGAGATGGAGATACAGAGGACAGTTGATGAAGCGATTTTGGAAGCATTGGCGTCATGACTACTTGTTACAACTTCGTACAGCTCACGAAGTTCATCGAGCCTCTCAAAATCAAACGCCGGTGCAGCTGAATGACGTAGTTCTTCAAAAAAAGGAGAAGTTACCTAGAGGAAAATGGAAATTAGCAAGGGTTATTGAGTTGACTCCCGGAAGAGATAACAAAGTTCGTTCTGTCATGCTTCAACAGGCAGATGGAAGTTTGTCACGAAGAGCAGTTCAGCACGTTTGTCCACTGGAAATTTTGTAGGCGCGGTCGATGTGTGTCCAAGTTCGGTAATTTGCTTTAGTTTACTAGGACTTGAGATACACTTTCAAGATACAGAAGCAAGTTCATGAAGAACATACATGCAGAAGATACTGGATAGGTTACATAAGAAATGTTAGGGACACACTTCACAGCTTTTGAACGAAGCTAACACAACCTATTTCATACACTTCTTGTATGCAGTGGAAGTCTTGTATGCAGTGGAAGTTTTCCTAAGTCTTCGGTCTGTATAATTTGCCATAGGGTGTGAATTATACAGCAACGTTTGGATTAGGTGAGCGTTGAGTCCACGCCTTTCGTTCTGTCTCGGGAAAGGTGGCTAGTAGTGTTCTCAACAGCTCTACCAGTAAAAATTGGAGGAAAACAATTTATTATCATCACACAGCCCACTCCAGTGTGAGTTTTGCCAACCGGTGAAGACCCGATCGGAAGGTTATTTTTATACTCCGGGCACCCCCCTTAATGAAGATAAGAAGATATGAAGATGGGTAGAAGAAAGAAATCGTCGGATGTCTTGAGAAAGTCCTACTTAGGTGAAGTCATGAGATAACGTTATGGACCTCTTGTTTTTGGGGTTAGAGCATGTCGCGAATTTTAGGTATGTCGCGAAGTTTAGGTTAGAAGCCTACAAAATACGTAGGATAAAACTTGTTTAATTATAGTTTGTTACGCAACATGTTTAATGGTGAATTAGCGAAATATTAAATGCGTATTTTCGTTGATGCTTGTGACGAGTTACAGAGTAAAATGCGTAATTTGGGGAAAAAGTGCTATGTAGTTAGCAATTCAGTTAGTTAACAACAAGGAAGGTTTGAATAAATACACAATAAGTAAAAAATGGTTCTTACCTAGAATTGTAAGAAAGGCATCGTCTTGAGTATTCTAAAGATTCGAAAGACTGTTGCTAAGGCAACTTAAGGATCGATCTGTATAAATAAGCTACGTGATATCTCGGACGGCCTTGTTAAAGGGTTTTGATATCTCAGGTGGACTTAACTGATGTGTTAGTGATGTATCAGTAGGCCTTAAGTATGTAAATAGATTAGTAAATTCAGTCCTTTTAGAGGGCATCATTGATGTTTTACTGCATGCGCACGTGAGTGCAAACCTGTTATATTGTTGAACCTGAGGTGGTAAATTTATGAAGAAATAAACTTCACTTCGCCGACTGGGATTGACCCAGCAACAACTTCTCGTCTCCGTCCTTCCTTCCATCATGGGGTTCTATGGGAACTTAGGACTACTTGAGGACTAATTTCTTTGCGTTCTAGGTTTTTCTGGGGAATTTGGACTTAGTCCAAGTTGTAAGTTGCAGGATGCTCCTTTAACTATTAAGTGTGTCATGTAAATTCTAATCTGTTGAGTTGCCTTGTTCCTTTACAGCACTCATTTATTTCATGATTCTTCAAACATGGTAAAGTATGGTTAGGTTCCCAGCAAACCTAATTCCGCCCTACTTTTAAGTAGATTTAAGGACCGAGGATAATGTAGCCTTGCCGTATTAGTTAGCAAGTTAACCGCTACCCCTCGTAGGGCAACCTATGTAGAAGGCTGCCTAGTTTGTAAGCCCAACCCAAACCCCAACCTAACTCACTCTTGTTCAGTCTAACTTCTCTCCCCGGCTAGCTGTTTCCGGTCAGAAGGTAAGACTATCGAAAAAAGACTTTCAGACTTGATTACAAAGTTGCCTCAAGGGCAAATACCACAACTGGTGGCAAGCCATGATGCAAAAGCCTACCACATGGGAAGAAGCAAGCAATTCTCTCAGAAACATCTTCAAGAAGCAGATTGTCTGACCATGACAGGACAGCCTACATCATCAACACCAAGCAGCAGCATTTCGAACATCCAGATGAATTTGTTCACAAACTGCTGAAGCATATCAACAGAATGGAGTGCATCATGAAGCCTGAAAAACAAGTCCAAATGAGCATTGCTCAAATGACCAGTACTTTAAAAATGCATTTCGCAATGATCGAAACTGAAACTCCAGCACAACTGTTGGAGAAGATCAAGACCAAGCCAAACTTAATCAGTTTCCTGGAGAAAAATCCGGAAAACAGAGAAGCTGGCAACCAACGGCAGCCTCAGCAGCGCTCGCAGCAGCAACAGTAGCATCAACCACAGCAACGATCCCAGCACACTACAAGTTCCACAGCCGAGCCCTGCATTGAACAACTGCAGAAACTGAATGCTTCCGAAGCAGCTTTTAAACCCCAGTCCACGACTCAACAGCTGGACGATGGAGGTCAGCAGCAACACACTAGTAGAAGAACTTCAAACAGAAGACCTCCGACAAGTCCATTACCGTGGCAGAAGCATGTTGAATGCTATTGCAAAGTGATGGGTCACATTTCCGCATTCTGCGAGAGACCACACAAACCAAAAGGAAACATTCAACCTCAGGATGGAGCATCTAATGACATGATGCACATTGGACCACCTCGCAGCATGCATTCAATGCACACCGTGGTAAATGGCATCAGCTTTTACAGTGGCCTAGACTCCGGCAGCCAACAGTCCGCCATTAAACTTGTTGGTTGAATACCATTAACCCAACAGCAGCTCATCACTTTGATAGATACAAAGGCCACCCACCAACATATGCTGATGGAAGAATTGGCAAGCCACCAATCGGCCAAGTCAAGCTTAGCATCATCACTCAAGGACGTCACCCATATCAAATTTTCGGAGTCTACCAGGACCTCGCAATTGACTGCATTCTGGGGAGAGACTACTTAGTCAAAGTCAAGCTTCACGTTGACCATGCCATGCCAACGCCATAGGCAACTTTGACGGAGATGTAAGACACACATATCATTCCGCTCACGCAGCCAACATAGCTACGCCGATCCAAAACTCTGCTTGGTTCGTGCAGACTAAACTTGGTCAGAGAAAACTCATCCAGCTGTCGGAAGGACAGTTCGGAGATTTAGAAGATCTTTTGAAAGGCGATGCTGACATCTTCCCACGAAGACCAGGAAAACTCGGGACATGGAGTACGAAATCAAACTTCATTCCGAGGCCACGCCAGTCTACCAGAGAGCCTACACAGTATCACCATAAATCAAGAAAGAGATTGGAAATATGGTCGACTAGCTAGAACAATCAGGTCGGATCGAAAAGACTCAAAGTCAAGGGGGCTCGTTTTTTCTCAAACGCAAGAAAAATGGAGGAGGGTTCCCTCCCATCCTTGAGTACAGGTTCTTAAACAAGTAAATCAAAGTTGTCAAGTTTCCACTGCCAAAAATGGAGAGATTTTTCACTTTTTAGCAGGTGCTAAATACATATCCGTACTTGATGGAGAAAAGGGATTCCATCAAATCTCACTTCACCCAGATAATTAGGACTGTACGACCTTTGTCCGTCACAAGGGCTCGTACAAAATAAGATTCTTCCGTTCGGACTTAAACTGCCAGCCAGGCTTTTCAACGAGCGATGACCCACTTCCTCGGTGACCTCATACGTCACATATGTCTCATCTACATAGAGGACATAATAATTGTGGCTACGAAGATGTGGGAAGAGCACAAACAAGCCCTCACCACAATCTTTGATCGACTATGTAAGGCAGGTTTTATCCTCAAACATAAGAAATGTCATTTCGGAGTACCCAAACTCAAGATTCTCGGCCTAAACGTCACCGCAGATGGGATAACACTTACCAAAGATCACATGACTGAGATCAAGAACGTCCCTAGACCTGCCAACAAGAAGCTACAGGCATTTCTTGGCTTGTGCAAATACTTTAGAAAATTCATCAGGCATTTCCCTAAAGCTGCGACTCCTCTTCATCAGCTGACAAAGCAGGACATACCATACAAGTGGACTCCACAACACCAGACTTCATTTGAAGACCCGAAGAACAAGCTACTCGAAGCAAGGATTCTTTCTCTTCCCAACTTCGATGAGAACTTTGTCATCAAGAGCTATACGAGTCTGGAGACGGTCTAGGGGCGGTCCTCACTCAATGTATCGATGGAGAAGTGAAGATAATAGAATTCGGCAGTAGGCCACAGAAAGTACGAGAAAGCAAGTACCACGGTTTCGAGCTGGAAGTTCTCGCAGCAGTCGAAGCGGTCGAAAACTGGGAGACCTACATAAGCGGCTCCAGATTTTTATTAGTCACCGACAATCAGGTGCCAAGGTGGATTCTTTCGAACCACAAGTCATTAGGAAGAACCGCCAGATGGTCGATAATGCTCCAGACATACGACTTTACGTAATCCACCGCACCGGTGCTCAGAACGTCATCACAGACGCTTTGTCCAGAAACCCTGCAACTCACAATTCGGACGATGAAGAAGACGACCCGAACGAGACAACACGGACTATGACCTTCACCCAAGAGATGGAAAAACATCCCATCGACATTCAGCAGGCAATCAAGTACCAGCTTAACAACAGAAACCACATGATGTTCAACCGATTGTAGACATCAGGGACGAGTCCTCGAGGCTCAAATAAAGACAAAAACACCTGTAGGATCGTCAAAGACCCTCACTAGACCGGAACTAGCAGGTCAAACTGAGACTCACAACTAGATTGTGAAAACTTGGCGAAAATACACAGTGGACGACACAGGACTCCTGTACTATGTCGATCCACTTGTCAAACAGAGGGGTCCACCGAATACAGCATGGAGACTGTATGTGCTTAAATCCTTACGGCACACGTATCATTACAACTGCCATGACCATGAGCTGGCTGGTCACCTTGGTGCATCTAATACGATGCAGCGACTCAGGAGTAGCCCATCGGCTAAACTCTTCAGCGACTGAAAAGACTACGTGCGCTTGTGCCACGAATGTCAGACAGCAAAGACGGTTTCTCAACAAAAAGCAGGCAACATGCAACCAGTCATTGCATCGAAGAAGTTCCATATTCTGGGAACAGATTTTGTCGGTCCATTACTGGAAACCAAGCAAGGACACAATGGCTAAGTCCCACAGCAGGTCAAACGGTCGGAGCTCAAAATCTGGCCGTGTAAACTTGAAAGTACATTTTCACAATGATGGACGTTTTCACCAAATATGTTTGGCTCATCCCACCCAAGAACTCGACAGCTCACACCGCTGAAAGGAAACTGTTGAAGGAATACATCAACAAGCATGGGCCTCTGGAAATAATAATTTCGGACAATGGGCCAGTCTTCATCCTGAAAGTTTTCTCCAACCTCCTAGAAATGACAGCAATCAAGCATCATCGCACCACAACCTACCACCCTCAGTCAACGTGACAGAGAGCCCACAGGATGATGAAGGGATCCCTGCGCACTTTCCTTCAAGACCATGAGAACACATGGGGACCACTACTAGAAACCCTACAGTATGCCATGAGCACGGCACCCCATGTCAGCATGGCGGAAAAACGGCCCACACAGGGTCAAACGGTCGGGGCTCAAAAACTGGTCGTGTATAAACACCGTACTATTTGATGTACGGGGAAGACCCAAGAGTACCACGCTACACATCTAAGTCTACCAGACAGGACAAAAGACATGACTACTCTGAACATCAACGCCAAGAGATAAGTAAAGCCAAAGATCTCGCTGCTGCTCATCTAGCCAAAGCAGCAAGATCGTCAAAAATCAACTATAACCAACAACACAGGAAAGTTGATTACACTATTGGCGAGTTGGTCAGATACGCAATCACGTACTCTGACGCCAACAAAGGCATAAACAAGAAGTTGGAACCAATTTATTAAGCTCCCTATCGAGTCAACACGAAGATGAGCGATGTCACCTACAAGATTGTGTCGATCAATGACGTCACGGACCATTAAACCATTAACATAATGAATATGGAGCCGTATTGGGATCCCGTTACCATGGTCAGGAAAGATCCAAATGCACAACCAAGAAATCTGGCATCTGCAGTCCCTATGTCGGGCGACCAGTCGGACTGGGAAGACTCCGAGAGCAACCTAGCTTCAGATTCCTCAGATTTAGAACCGGAGTCAGACCTGGACTGGCGAGCTGACGAAGATGAGAAAAACTCATCGGACTCAGATCATGACATCAACGAGGATAAAGACCGAAAGCTTGACTACGCTGAACATCAACGCCAAGAGATGAGTAAAGCCAAAGATCTTGCAGTCACTTATCTAGCCAAAGCAGCAAGATCGTCAAATATCAACTACGACCAACAACACATGAAAGGTGACTACACTAACGGCGAGTTGGTCCAAATAGTCGCCGTTAGTATGTGCCGGACAACCAGTCGGACCGGGAAGACTCCGAGAGCGACCAAGCTTCTGATTCCTCAGATTCAGAACCAGAGTCAAACCTGGACTGGTGTGCTAACGAAGATGAGAAAAACTCATCGGACTCAGATCAGGACATCAACGAGGATAAACCCAGCACTTCAACGAATCCACCAGTCTCCAGACAAAAGCAGCCCGCTCATCCGAAGAACTACATTCTCATGATGACGGGAGACAATAACCTCTTCAACATCAAAGAAGAGGTTTGGCATCAGTGGCTGCAGAATTAGAATGCCGGCATCTGGCATTAAGAATGCGTGCACCGACGATTGAGTCTCTTTTCTGGCCATTGACTATATATAAATAAATATTATTCTCCACACTTGGTTGAAGGTTATGGAAGGGTGGTAAGCAGCTTCTCCATTCCGGGAGTTCATCGTAGAAGGATCAGGACAGTGAACGCCTGAGAAAATGCTGAAGGGGTTCAGATTTAAGTATGCTCCTAAAGGCTTGAGACCAAACACGCATTTACAGTTTCCCTACTTAGCGAATTCCAAATAGGTACAACCCGTACTGAAAAAAAATGTCTACGACAGTATATAGGGGAAGCTTGAGCAGCTAATTTCTAATTATGACCCCGAGTACGGTTTAGGCTCAGGAAAAGGTCGAAAAAAGGCAGGTCGACCTTAATAAGGTTCTGCAGGATCAGAAAAGTCACGACAAGGTCAAACTTCAATCTATGTAACTCCAACAATTCCAAACCAAGGCGCACCCTGTATGGAATATTGCGAAATCCCGGGAGATTTTTAGTGAATCGTCTTTGTACCACCTCCATGGAATCAATGTCCTGTGCCAAATAACGCGATCAAACTGGGGTGGCGTACTCCTAGACCAGGCGTACAAAAACCTTTAATGCCCAAACCAATGTCACAGGGTATCCAAATGTGAAAACATCGTTTAACAATGGCTGCTCGGCAATACGCGGAGGCACACACCTTTCGGCAGTGAAGCGAGGATCTCAGGGAAACCAAACTCCCAAATCCCTAACTTCTTTGACGGAAGGAAGTATTTCCTGACCTAAGGTGTATTAGGCACATAGATTAGTGTTACCAACATGGAAGGAATGGCATTTAGGGATTGAAAGAGGGAGTTACCAACAATCCGACCAGCCCCCAACCTACTAGATCTGCGAAACAAGATCCTGGGAGTGGGACCTGGACAATTTTTCTCCCCGAACTTTTAAGTCTTCAGCAAATTTAAAGCCAAAAGTATTTGGATTCTTAAATGTTAAATCATTAATGTAAATTACAAACAGGACAGGACCCAGAACAGGTCTCTGGGGGACCCCACATGGAACAATTGTCCAGGAAGAAAAGCTGTTGTCTACTAATACCCTCTGGGACCTATTTTGAAGGAAGCCTGATAGCCAGTCTTTAATTTTTCCAGAGATGCCGCAACAAGTAATCTTGAGAAGAAGCTTTTGGTGTATGACAGACTCGAAGGCCTTTTTAAAATCAAAATAAATGGTGTCTGAAGGGACACCAAAATGAGTGCACTTGTCCAACGATCTAGGACTAAAAGCAATTGGTGAGTTGCTGATCTGCCTGGGAGAAAACTAAACTGATCATGACGAATAATAGAATGCTTCCAAAGAAAAACAAAAACGTCACGAATAACAGATTCTATAAGTTTACAAGCAACGCAAGTGAGGGCAATAAGGCTGTAATTCGAGGGGTCAGAAGTGGAGCCTTTCTTAAACACAGGAACCACGTGTGCTTGGCTCCATACTAATTGGGAGGGTACTCTGCTCAAATGAAATTGAAAAGAGTCTGGAGAGGGGATAGCCGATATCAAGAGCCAGTTTCTTTAGAAGAAAAGCCGAGAGACCATCCGGTCCACATGACTTGCTTTGCTTCATCTTGTTCAAAGCAGAGAAGACGGTGTTCTAAGGGAATTCTACCTAGTTACACAAAGACTCAAACATCGTAGTTGTCATTAGAAGGGATACTAAGATCACCATTATCAATGATAGTGCAAAGGTAGAACTGAGGCCTTGGCCTTTCCAGTATTCTCAGTAATGAAGCAGTCATCCACTTTTAGTTGGGTAAAAGCTGTTGAAGAATCAGTTGACCTACGAAAGTATTTGAGTAGGGAGGACAAATTTCCGTCTTTGATCATTGCGGAATCTTTCACCTGGTGCCAAGCTTCGGCAGAATCAGAATACTGCTTTCTTGTAGTGTGGGGGGCAACATACGGTTCTGCTGATTGTTGATTGGCTAGGTGTGGGAAGCAATCAAACCATGCTTGTTTGTGAAGAATTGACCATCTTCGAAACTCGTACGCAGTCAGAACTAAATCTTTTTTTACAAACCTCAACGACTGCAGGGGGTAGTCCACAACGCTTTAAATTTGAGCAATGATGCAACCCCTCCACCCACCTCTGTGTTCTTCGCAGCACTCAAGTTTTCAGAAGGACGATCAGCAGTCGACATGGCAGCAAGTTCCTGCATGAAGCCAAGAACCAGTGTTCCTGAATTCAAGAATCCCTACCACTGAATCCGTTGTGAACTAAGCCGTTCTCTTTGGGATGCACAGTGTTTTTTTTCATCCTGTGAACTCAGCCGTATCCTCCGGGGACGCATCAGTACTTACTCCTCTCGAAGCAAGTCGTACCCTCGGGATGCACCTTTGTCAAACAGATGAAGAAAGAAGAGCAGAAGCACAAGTTTTTTCCCCATTGCATGCCGCGCGTAAATTTTGCTTTGTGTTGCGCTTATTAGTAATTGTCAACTTATTAGCTTTAGTAGAATGCCAGCATTGCACATATCTGCGGTCAACTCTTCAGATTCATGTAAGTGTTCCACGAACAACGTCCTGGTCACAGTAGGAATTTTTCTTTTTATTTATATCTTTCCAGTCGGAAATCCGTATAGAAAGTGACAGCCTCTCATTTTTTGGAGAAGTGGGAGAGTGTTGGGATGGCAACTGAACGCCCACGATCCCAACATGTTCCTCCCTCTAGCGGCTGTGGGCTGCACGCTCGCTAGCCGGATGGACATGTGACCACTTCCGCCCAGCTCTCAGTCTCAATTGTAACCATGGCTTCGCCTCGTGCAAGTCACGTTAAGTGCATCTCTCCCAGTAAATACAAATTCAAGTGAGATTCGGCTCATCATTCCGTTTCAACATTGTTCGGAATGTTATCTGGGACAAGTGGACAAATAGCGAACCCAACAGCTCGATTTTTTAGTTTTAATCAGAATAAGATGACCACAGCTATGTTTCGTGCAACTGTGCAAATCAAAATCGTACATTCCCAATTTCACTCGCTATGCTTCAATTATGAACCCTTTCTCTTACTATTGGAACTCAATTTTCTGGAGAATACTCATCACTTTTTGGTACTGCCTGTCCTCTGCCCCCCCCCCACTCCCTCCTTACCCACCCCCACCTAACCCCCTGCTACCCACCCGGCCCATCCTCTAGCAACCCCACCCACCCCACAATAACCCCTCCCACTTAACAATCCAAACCAGAAAAAAGTACATCGGCGAGTTAGGATTTGTATGCAGTCCCCCCCCCCAGCCATGCAAGTAGGGTAACCTTACTGAAGTTTTTACTTTTTCTTGCAATACTACAACGGAAACACCATTAGGACATACAAATTAAACACCTGGACTAATGTAGATTTCTTGACGAGACTTGTACCCCTTTTTTCAAAAATGTAGGGTGGTCCAAAAAAAAACTGATGACCCAACATTTTTTAAGTCCAACTTTTCTAGTTAGCACCCCTCAAAACCAGAAGAGGAGAGAAATCAAAGCTAATGAAACGGGAAAATGTCTGTCCTCTCCTGGTTCTGAGGGGTGCTAACTAGAAAAGTTGGACTTAAAAAATGTTGGGTCGTCAGTACTAATTTTGGTTTTTAATTTTTTTTTACTAGCTTAATGTAGGTGCCATGCAACCTGCATCCAAAAATCGGATTATAATTGAATATTAGCAAGATGTAACATTCCAAGAACTTTTTTATGAAACTTTTTTTACAAACTGAAAAAATCACTATGCACTGGAGAGGTTTTAAACTTTTGCTTTAGCGCACCCTCCCGAAAAAAAAAATCAATTAGTGGATAGGTTAATAATTTCTCACTCCACATAAAACCAATTTTATGAATAAAAACTTGTATGCATTGGCTTATTTTAGCAGTATTTGTATGAAAAAAAAATGTTTTTTATATAAAAAATCGTTTTTGAAGACACTATTTACCGTAGCTTTTAATTATTTTTCGAAATCTACGTACTCTTGTGAGCACCATTTTAACTTTGTAATAAATTAGGTATGTTGTGAGACCATTACTACAAATTATTGATATTAATAAATTTGGTCTTCTAAGCACGGATCAATGGGAAGCTTGGGTAATCAAGTAAGAGCCCATGTTATATATTTGGAAAACTAATCTAGTTGAAAATTTATTGTTAGTCTAGTCCAAACTGTTTAAATTTGTCCTGCAACGTACAATGACTCCTGACTTGATAGCAAAATTAATTGCGGAATATTGAACAGGTATGTGCTTCATAAAATAAAAAGGGACAAAGCATTACCACCTTGGTTACCTAGTTACCTACGTATCTCCAATATCTCTTGCATATTTCAAGGTCAACCTTGTTCAAATGCCTAATTAAGAAATTTGCTGCTGTCATGGCCCTAGTGCAGCACTGCAAGGCCCTGGCACATCTTCATCCCATTCATTCTGGGTTCTCTCGTGATTGGTCCTGGTAAGCCAAGCATGGAAGCTCGTTGGGTACTTGGTATTGAAGTAAGCATGTCAACCAAACGAAAACAATTTATACTACTAAAATTGCGGTTTTTATTTGGAACATAGCTTACCTCCAATACCTCTTGCAAAATTTAACCGTACGGTGGACGGATGTCATTCCCCAAATGACAGCAGGGAAAAAAATATATACAAATACAGACCAACCACAACTAATACAAGAATATTGTTTTAAGCAAGACCTAGGCGTAGGTACGCATAGGAAGTTAACTGACTACATGCAATCCCTGCCTTAACCAAAACCAGTTGATTACGGTCATTGCCAATATCTTGCCACTAGCTGGAGACAAATGTTGCTTCAGGTCATCAAATCCCTGTGTCCAGGAATCTGTACGAATGAATTGCGAAGCAGATGCATAAGATGCACTAAGGACACTCAGAGGGTACACCCGAATGGGAGCCGGTAGTGTGGCAGACATTGAATTTTATGTAAAGGAACGCCATGTATCACAAGGCCTGAAACCATGGTATCATCCAGAAAGAACACTGAAGAGCAAACTTGCATACACCCCAACCGCTCAGAATGTCAAAGGGACCCAGCAATTTCTGCGCCTGGCAGACCATAACGGCACGACAAATGACTCTTCTATCTAGCACCCCTAAAAGAGGCTGAACAGAGCGGCTCAAATGGGTGCCGTAGAAGACAGCTAGGTAAACGCAGCAGATCCCATACAGGCAAGGTTGAAGCATGCGATGTATGCCACAGGCTTGAAAGAAGGTAAGGCAGAAAGTCCAGAAGATCAGTAATACACAGCATGTGGAAACCAGAGTTGAGGCCCATACAATATCCAAACAGTTTCTGGGGGAAACTAACCTATCCAGATCATTCCCTACAGGATTACAGGTAGCTACTTGGTTAAACTTGCATCACCTGAACCACATTCCTTTGTACATATGGATAGTATGGTCCTTATGAGCATGTTTCAATCCATTGGTCACCTTAATAGAAAATCCTTACACCAGGTATAATCTGCGGATGGGTCTGGGGTCCCTTGGGGAATATGACCTGGCCACATAGCTCTTTGAAAAGTTCATCCCGTGATGGGAATACTTGGTGTTTGGGAGGTCTGCAAAAGAGTGTTCCCTTTCCGTAGTTAGGTAAGCCATAGCAGAAACATCGTCTGACATAGCTCGATCTCTTCCGTAATTGATTCAGTTCCGACATACTAATAGACACAGCTCCGACATACTAACAATTTCGTGGCCACATTAAGTTTTATGCAGTTTTCTTGCGATGGAACCTGAACTGGCACTCACTTAGATTGGAGACAGGGATGATAATCACTGGGCTGTGCTTGTTTGCTGTGCTCAGAAACCCCCTCACAAAGCCCGCAGTGGGTAATCGGACTTGTTTTCTCTTGTTTGCTGGGATTTTCCAGCACATCAAGATGTTTGGTAGCAATAGTGCCCTTGAATACTTTCACCAGGACCACATCCCAGATGCTGTACATCTGGAGAAGTGGGTATTCATGCAATCACAGTGGCAAACATATAAAGCTCTGGTGAAGGCGTTACAATCAAAACACCAGCAGGAGTGTCCCCGGACTGCCTAATGTATCAATTATTGAATCCATTGCAACCATCAAATCGAACTATAGTCTCCCTCGAGGCTTGGGGGGAACACGTACAGTACACATGCCGTAAGGCCCAATGCTGTAACCGAATCTGAGATATGCTTTAAGAAAATTGAGGTGCACCCAAACACTCAAATAAGGCGGGCTGTAAAAAGCAACACAAAGTATGTGCCCAGGGATCTGTATGGACAGAATGCAGACAGATCATATTCCTACTAATTCAAGACCCAAGTCACATATCGGTTCTAGGGTGTTCTCTCTTGACCCAAAAAGACTCGGCAAGAACCACCAGTTTGTCAAAAACGTGCAAACATCCCCCTAGCAACCTAGTGCAAAGAAATCATTGGTAATGTCCACTGCACTTGGCTTACCCGATGCAACCACAGGGTGCAACTTTGTCGTCTATCCCATTTACCACATGACTGAGGAGACTGTACAATAGGGTGAGAGACCCCCCACTTGTACGGTGAGCCCCTGCTAGTATCATTTATACCACAGGGCTGGCCCACCCCTTTCTTTCTCCTGTCGAGCAGAGGAGTGGAGAGATAAAATCCAAGAGCTTTACCTGTCGAGGTGGGGGATCAGAAAAGTGCCTGACTTGTTGTGGACCGGTACCATGGGATCAATGTTGGTTTCTTTGGAATCTTACCTCAAAGAGCCATTACAATCTGCGAATACCTCACAGAGGTCTCACGGACTTGTGGTTGGGCTTAAAAGAAACCCGAGTCCCAAGCAAATGCACAAATCAGCGATGACAATGCAGGGAAGTTTGATATTAAAATCTCACAGCCTGACATGTGACACTCCCAGCATTACTTGAAGCACACTTTATTAATTTTCAGCATTTTAATATTTTTTGCATTGGTCATATGAATTTTTAATTAACAAGAGTGACTAGATCCTACCCAACCATTGGCTTTATGTCCTAAATTTTTTTCATGTCTCTTTTTTAATTCGTGCGACCAAAGCAAAAATTATTAAGTGGCTGAAAGTTAAGTGTACTTTAAATAATGCAGGAGTGTCACATGTCACGCTAAAGAGATTTTAAAGTGTTAAATTACCGACTCTGGATGAGCATGGCGCGCAACCAAGATGACGCCACCAATGTCCTGTGCTTGACGAAGTCACTCATCCTACCAGCAAAAAATTCGTCACTTCACTGCTTAGCAAAAACAAAAACAAGTGAAAGTCAGAACCTGACCAACTAAGACGTTGGATAAATTAAATAGGCATCACCCAAACTGTCCTGCGTCCCCGCAGATCAGGGTGATCGTAGATTAGTCACAATAGCAGTTACCAAATATTCCGCACGCGAACCAGTTTCGAATATAGAGTGGTGCTCCACAGCAAAGGCTTAATCACAGTAGTTGTCAAATGCATTATTTCCACATGGGAACCGACCCAAAAGTAAGCCCACAGCAGAGCTCTCCAGCTTTAAGCCTTAACATCCCAAGGAGATTGCCAAGCCATTTAAGTGCCGCAGTTTAATCTTATGGTGTTGGATGTTAACTCAGGTGCATAGATTATCCCATATCTCTTTAGCTACTAGAGTGTCCAAGTAATTGATTAGTTGATTGTCACTAAAGCATTGCGTAAGGAAACTAAGTGTGAAGTTATTGCTATTATTCCATGCATCATGAATAGCCTGTGGTGTATATTGTGCTCGGTGATTCGTTGTTTGAAGCGATATAATGTCATTCCTGTTTCGGGTAGTTGGCAACTTGCGCATGCCATAATATAAATCGGTGCCATTAAAGGTCTTTATCCTTTTATTGAAGGTCCGCATTTTGTGCTGTCATGATGCCAGAATTGACTGGTACTGTACGATGTCAAACCGTTTTAT
Source organism: Lithobius niger (assembly GCA_023313725.1). Classification (NCBI taxonomy): domain Eukaryota; kingdom Metazoa; phylum Arthropoda; class Chilopoda; order Lithobiomorpha; family Lithobiidae; genus Lithobius; species Lithobius niger. The sequence continues at coordinate 30,239 of JAHWFP010170709.1, forward strand.
ACAAAAATGTACCAATGTAAATTGCACGATGTATAACACGATTATTTTAATACGATTTACAAAAATAAGTTTTTTACCGGATCTGGTCATTTGTCGCAGTTTCAATGTTCACAGAATTTAGGTATGGTCGTCAAGCTTGATTTAGTTCAAGTCGAGGCCATCGTAAATTCTTTCCTTGCTGCAGCTTTAGACCTTGGCCATTGATTTCCAACCTTGCTCTGGCTACCAAATGCCGAAGAAAAAGGGGAGAAACTCCGTAGACCGGCGAATCAACATGAGAAATACGGCAAAGTAATTCGTACTATATTTATGGAGCCCGGGTTTAGTCTTAAGAGACTTAACCCACGTTTCATCCAAAGGATTGGTATCAGCCATACAACAACTACCATCGGCCGACCAACAATACTACAGCACTGGTTAAAAATATCCAACTCGATTAAAAGTCAAAATTCTGGCTTTTGGCAGGTAAAACACACAGGTAGACTGTAAGGATGCCTCTAAATGAATTAAGACACGTGACTTGTACTAATTTCAAGACTATCAGAGACTTGCAGAGCTGCACCAACATGGGGCTTGACAACACCGAATTTTTCAAGCTCAAGCATTTAAACAAGGTTGTCCTTGAAATATGTAACAGGTATTGGTTGTAAGCTGTATTCCAAATATTAACCTCTAGTGAATTTAACCTGGTATGCTGCAGATTTTTGGAACTTATTCAAAACCTTACTGTATAACCAGCAAAGACTCAGTGGTTGGAATATCTTTAGTTATCTGCTGATTTGGTGTTGCAACAGACAGTGAAAACTACAGTGAAGTAGGAATGTATTGGATGGGAAAGGAGAGGGGGAGTACTACACAGCAAACTAAACTAGCCCATGAACGAAATGGTACAGAGGCAAACTTAATAGGTACAGGTACACCCAAAACCATATCCAAAATCCACATAATTGTAAATTAAGCATTGATTAGCTCACCAAGAAATGTGTAAAGACAGTGAAAACTTAGACAGAGCAAAGCAGAAAATGTAGTTAGTACCACTCAAAACCACACCAGTAATTTTTTTAACAATGGACACAGACGAAAACCAAATGTAACCTAATCTAAACCAGTCTACGTACATAAATGAGTTCGTTCTTTAATAGGCCATTGATTAATTAGGCCTACTTAAAAACCTTACTGTGATTCTGGTTTTGAGTAGTCCCAACTCCTTTTTACCACTGCACTATGTGCACAACCACTTTATGAGCATTCTTCACACAAAAATAAAAACAAAAATTGTTAGGAAAGGCTAGGTTCGGATAATAGATACAGGGTTTAAAATGCCGAGTTTTTTTCTTGCCAGATGGTGATTACACCGCAAAATTATTTGTTATAGTGCAGCAGCTGTAATTAGGCCACGCAGTAGCTTTAGCTCGTTTCTTAAGACTTACACTGTAGTCACCATGGGAAAGCCTAGCTCCAATGATATCTCCAGGTTTGAAAAGCAGTTTCCTTCGGAAAACCAATAAGAGGTCCTGGTTCTGCAATAAAACTAGCATTTGTTTCTGAGCCAGCTTAATGTTCTATAAGTTAATTCTATGCTGCTGAATTAAAACACTTTACTGAATGAAACTCGCATCTTGCTCTACAAAGTCGACTTAATATAATTAATGTAACTAATTATAAAATTCGTATTGTCCGCAAATTCAACTCAGTTGTACCAAAAAAATGAATGAACTACTCAGAAAGTGTTACCCACTAAATGAAATTAAAATAATATTCTGCTATACCCACTAAATAAGAATGAAAATAAGACTCGCTACACCTAATAAATAGAATGAAAATATGATAGCCATATCCACCAAATGACAATACGACTGCTACACCTGTAACTGCTTAAATGTACGGCAATACACAACTCACGGAGACAAAGCTCCGTAGTGTACCCTGCCGATAACATGGCTGTTGAGCACCGCTAACTACCATGCACACATGGAAGTTGGCTAAATGCCAGAAGCTGGGTGACGAGCGATTCAACCAGTTAGGACCGGGTCGTATCTGCTAGCCAGTCACATGACGTAATGCCTCAGGAAAAACTCAGTGCCACGCGCTGGTATAAACACCGGTAGCTGAACAACGGTTCGCCAGTTGTGTTGGGGGTGTGAACCTCCAAGTTGGACCAATGGAACTAATAATGGAAAACAAGGCAGTAACGTTGGTCTAGCACCAAATATGTAATGCTATGTGTGCAGTCCTAGCTGTACAGTAAGAGGTGAATTAGAATTGAGGATTGTGCTTTGAGAATAATCGTCCACCTTCTTAGCAGCCACTTACATATTTTGGGGGCCTTGGATTTTTTGTTAAATGTATCCGGTTCTGTAAGAATTCCAGTTGGTAAGCGAACCAAGGTTGGGGGATTTTCGTGGAGTCTGGCCAGTGCATGCGTTGTCACATTACCAACAAAAAACCGCATTTTTATTTTGATGATTTATAATCACAATAAAAATACCTACTTTCTTTTCTGTAGGGAACAGAATATAAAGTAAAACAGTTGTTTTTGGACTAGGAGTGAGCGAATGTACAAAAGGCTTGCTGATAGAATTGGGGGCGAATAAAGGATTCAACCTTGCCTGCGTTGTTGAATTTCTTGGTAGCCACTTTGCATTCTTATCAGCGAATGACGTCAGTTTGACTGGAAAAACCCATTCTTTTCGCAAGAAAATAACGTTAAACAAGCTAGCCATTTCTGAACTTAGCAAAATTCATAGAAATGCTAGTGTTTTTTTTTTTTTTTTAGTTTGGCTTAAAAACCACTAAAATAAAAATCCCCAATTTTCTTCGGAAAATAAAGTCACTACAATTATTGCAGAGCAAAGGGACTGTAAAAAGCCTTTCGTTACGAATTTAATTGTAAAGTTTAAATAAGTGAAGGAACACAAGTGGAGGAGCACACTTTTTAACGTCGAATTGAAAGTTGAATAGCCTGGAATGAGCTAACTGAGTACTCAATGTGCAAGGTTATAGAAGAGAGTAAATTTTGAATAATAAATACTGCAGAAACGAAACAGTGTTTAATGTTGAAGTTGAGGATTTGGAGAAATATAAATTCGAGATCGAATTAACTTCGGACCGTAAAAAGGTCTTTTTTTTTAAACCCAGCGTTATTACAAGTTTAAATTCGGCAAATAACAACGCTGCCTTACCACCAGCCCGACGAACTTTACTAATGCAAAATGCAAGAAACGCAAGTCAGGTGTCATAAACATGGTCACGTTATGGTCAATAATGAAGCCATAACTTGGGGTTGTGAAGCGATAGCTTTACACGGACTGAACACAGTGGAAAGAAACTGTTTTAGTGTAACAAATATGAACCAGCAGAATTTCTATGTCAGGACGCATGAAATTCAGTACTTTGGTGACTAAACCCAAACTTACTGCTGGTTAGGTAATTCATAGTGTTATGTAGAGATTGATCTTCCTTTGCCTAAGCAAACTCTTTGGAGAGGGGAGATGGAACACCTTACGTATACGTCAACATGCAACTCACGGAAACAACACTCTGTAGTGCACCTTGCTGATCACACTGCTGTAGATCAAATGGAACGGAAAGCCAATGGGCTCAAGATGGGTCAAATAAATACCGATGCAAACCTATTTACGTTGCCTTTTGGACCTATGTCAGACTGCCTGAGCGGGGTTCGATTCCTGGCTCAGGCATTCTAACATACAAGTCCAAAAGACAACGTAACTAGCTTCGCATCCATATTTATTTAACATGGATGTTGAGCCCCACTAACTACCGTGCACACGGGAGTTGGCCAAGTGCCAACAGCTGGGTGACGAGCGAGTCCTATTGTTCAACCAGTTAGGATTGGATCGTGCCTGCTACCCAGTCACGTGACGTACTGCCTCAGGCAAGACCCATTGTTACCCGCTGGTATAAATACCGGTGGCTGAACGATGGTTTGCCAGTTGGTGTTGGGGGGGGGGGGGGGCCTGAACCTGCAAGTTGGACCAACAGAACTAATAAGGGCTGAACAAGGCACCAACCTTGATCTTGTGCCTAATTTGTAATGCTATGTGTGCAGTCCCCTAGCTGTACAGTAGGCGGTGAATTAGGATTGTGCCTTGTGCCTTGAGAATAATCGTCCACTTCCTCAGCAGTCACTTACATACCAACCAATTGAAAATACAACTGCTATAACCACTAAATGAAAATGTGATGGCTATAACCACCAAACGACAATGCGATAGCTATACCCAGTGAATAAAATAAGATTGCTTACCACGCAACTGAAAATACGATTGCTGTGCTCAATAAATGAACATATGTCTGCTATGAAATAAAAAACACGTGTTGCAAAGAAAATATGTCTGCTATGCCTATCAACGATTAGGAAAACCTAAGCCCTGGAATGATGTAGCCTATGAAGGAAAGAGACGCCCAAAGTGCATTATGTCAAAACAACCCAAGTTTCGAGCCGACTCCAGCTCATAACCAAGGAAAAAAAAACACAAAAATACATTTAAAATCGTATAACAAAACCGAATGCAGCCAAAACTCCCCAAGTCAATCTCCTCTTTCTCTCACTCATCTCTTTCTCTTTTTAAAAAATTTTAAATTCGTCTTTTTTTAAATCGTTCGAATTTTTGTATTGACTTAGGCAGTTTTGCTTGCATTCGGCTGTCTGTTATGCAATTTTTAGCGTATTTTTTTTCCTTGATAAATCGTAGATATTCTATTGTACAACGCTATGTCCCTCCGGCAATTTATATACGAACTCTGGGCATATAAAGTATAGAACCACACTCCCAGGTCATGCACTGAAGAGATTCCATCCAATGTGGTTCCAGACAGAGTGTATTCAAAGCATGGATTGGTGGCACCAATATGAAGTACATTGCATTTATTAACGAAAAGTGGCAGTTGCCAATCGAGAGACCACTGCACCACAGTATTAATACGAGTCGAAAGTAGGTAACCGTCCATGAAGGAAGTGATCGGCGTTGATGCTTTTAAGTCGTCAGCAAATTTGAAATGTGCAATGTCGTCACACCGCGACTCGGCAAAAAAGTCATTTATAAAATAAACAAGAGCAGGCCCAGATCCCTGTGGCACACCACTGCTAAGGTCTTGAGAAGAGGATCTCGATGTGCCCACCTGTACACACCGAGATCTGCCAATTAAGAAACTTCCCAGCCAAAGAAGACGATTGCCTCCAATGTGAAGCACCCTAAGTTTGTAAAGCAATATGCACCATCGACTCAAAAGCCTTGTGAAAATCGAACTACGTAACATCGGTAGTTATACCAAGATCGAATGTACCAGACCAGTAGTCGAGTGCTACCAAAAGCTGGATAGTCGTAGAGCGGCCCGTGATGACGGTACCGATCTTGATTAAGGAGCCCGTGAGAGGTAAGATAACGAAGTAATTCAGCCCTAATAATCGACTCCATGACCTTGCATGGCACCACTGTCAGGGCAATTGGCCTGTAATTACGTGGATCAGAGTTGTTGCCCTTTTTGAAGATTGGAACCACATTTGCATTCTTTCATAAAGTTGGTAATTTTCCAAACGAAAATGATTATTTAAATAAGAAAAGCAATGCTCTGCAAATTTCGTTGGCAATTTGTTTGTAGAAAAAAGAAGATAAACCGTCCGGATCCCCTGCATGGCTCGGTTTTAAGCTATGAAGTGTGTGAAGCACACTGGATCAGGTAAAAATTACACCAGTTAGCGCCGTAGACTCCAAAAGGAACGAATTAAATGGCAATGGGATGAAATGGTTATCAGTTACAGCATTAGAGGCAAAAAAGATAGTTTAAAAATGAAGATTCTCCCAGAGAACTTGTTCTCGCCAGGAGAATCTAAGTTCTCGAGTGGAATCCGACGAAACTGTGTTACAACATTGGGATCCTTCCCTATGCCTACGGCGCTTTTTTACCTCATTAACTCAGTCATTTATGCAAAATATTGCATCACTTCCGCCTCTATCCCGCTTCCCCCTACCCTGTCCGCGTCCACT
>JAHWFP010170712.1:0-20735 GCA_023313725.1 Lithobius niger
TAAATAACAATACGGTGTTCATTTACTTATGGACGGGACTGTACATTCCAGCCAACAATGTTCAAACGTCGTATTATAGGCGCCGCCTAACGACAAACTGCGGAAGTTATCCTTACTGGCCAGTAGCTGCATCAGCATCAGAATGGCAGCATCCTAATGAAATGTGTTCGCCTCAGCGTTGATATTTCGGGAACCATTCAACCTATTTTCAATTTCTATAGCTTTTTGTAAAACTAACAGAATTTTCTATATCTCATTCCCATGATAGTATTGCGCCAGTCTCGTTGTTTGGCCGTTATTTCCAACTAAGCATAAAATCTAGAGTAAAATAAGATGAGGCATTTTTATGTTTGCGAGCCCATACCGTGTAATCCTTTGCATTTTTGGTATTGACTCGTAGGACTTTAACGGTAGTGTATCTTAATAGCTTTAAAACAAGCTATACAAAAAGTAAATCTGTCAAGTGGTTGTAGAGATATTAAGTGTTTAATGCACGGCGGTGACGTCACGCCAACACATCCCAATGCTAAAAGTGTAGCGTTATATACGGTTAATCTGAAAACCCACACACGTGACCGTGGGTTAATTTTGATAACCCACACTTTTTCGATAACCTACACTTTTTTTTGATAAACACTTTTTCCGCGCTCCACACAACCACTGCTCTACCACGTGACATACTTTGCAAAACTACCGTACACAAAACAAATTCAACCAACATAAATAAGCACATTTGCAACCTGCGACATTTATCGTCACTAACACGGGAAAAAAAAAACCTCGCGTAGGCTACTATGCTAGGACCCCACTCGTGCAGGAATGGTCCAATCCTCCAACCTTTCACTCCAACAGTACTAAAACTAGGCTCCCGATACTTGTAAACACACCTAAATACACCTAAAAACATACGATACTCAAGCGAACAGCACATTTATAACCTGGCGACATTTTACGCACTAACACGGAAAAAAAACAACCTCGCGTACGATGCTAGCCCCCTCCCCACCCCCACCCACGAATGAATAGTCCAAGCCGAACCCCCGACAACCTTTCGTTCCGACGGTACGAAAACTAGCCTACTGACACCTTCTAAACACACTTAAAAACCTACGAGACTCAAGCGAATAGCGCATTTTATACACTATATCTTATTTAAACTAATAAAGTAGAAAAAATACGGTTTTACCTTAAACACAAATGTCGGTGACTGGGACTGGATATCGGGACGTCCTCGCGTACGTGAGACTTTCGCAGACAGGAAGTTTAAACCGGAAGTTTGAGTTCAGGAATTTACGTCATAATTCACAAATAAAATTTTCAAATAAATTTTTTTAAATCTCAAATAACTAGACATGTTGGCTCGACGTCACACCTTAGCATTAAAACACATATCCGTGAATTAGACCGGGTTATCCCGAAATAATTGCTCGTCTGTTCGAAACGGAACAGTCCAAAGATCTAGGGATAGCAAAATCGAACTCGCGCTTTGTTGGAGAGGGGCCCATTTGTTAGCAATAAATACTAACCCCAGAGGAATATCTTCAAAGTTACGTGGTGAATGACATGGAAAGAAAAAGAGACTTACAATATGAATTAATATTGTATTGTGCATAAAGCATTACACTTGTACAGGTGACTTGGCATAAAACAGTGAATTTAGAATGGTAGGCCTAACGGAAAGGGCTATTGGCCAGAACGCCATAATGGCGGACCAGCATAGTTAAGTAACCATCTCAGGCGGCGGATGGTTGGCAAAGGACAACGTCTAAAGTCGAAGATGGCGGTCGTTGACACACAACAATAGACGTCACGAACTCTTGACAATAGTCACGCTGGATGCGACGGGCAGTCGTTGTTGCGAAGCTGCAGTACTCGGTTTCACAACAATCAAGTCTCTGCTCATTCATTCCTTCATTGTGTCCGCATCGAATCAACAATGGAGCCGACGAAGTATTCTTGATGTCACTCTGACACGCTTGCGCGCTCGTGCGATTTCGCAACCCCTCGATCTTTGGACTGTTCCGTTTCTCGCAGACGAGCAATTATTTCGGGATAACCCGGTCTACTTCACGGATATCTATTTCTTATTTAATCAATGTTGGTGGCCATTTTGATGACGTCATATCTCCACTTCCGGTTGCATACGGGGATGACACCATGGTGCAAAAGGAAGCTGGCATGGTGTAGAACAAGATATCCAACTTATTTGTTTACTTCATTAAACTGCACACGGGATCCTTTTTTCAGCCCTATGGCAATGCACTATGTGTCATTAGCGCATATCATTCCGGAAATATCTTCAAAAAAAAAAAAAAAAAAAGTACACTTGAAAATAAGGGTGTTATTTTATAGGAAAAAAATACGGCTGCTCTGGGGATCGAACTCGGGTCCCCTGTGAGTGAATACCTTACCGAAACACCCAACTGGAATAGATGATAAGGGCTTGATAATAAGGATGTTATTTGTAGACTTAGAATTGACAGGAAAAAATACAGCCACGCTGGGGATCGAACCCATGACCTGTAGGCGTGAAGAGTAGAGCCTTAGCCACACACCCAACAGAAATAGAGAATATGTCTGAAAATAAGGGTGTTTTCGGCCTTTGAAGCCTTACAATTGACGGGGGGAGGGGGGGGGATTGGGACTCTGGGGATAGAACCCCGAACTTCTGGTACTTAAAGCTGGCTTGTTATTGCAGAACCAAACGGGAATATGTGGAAAGGATTGAAAGTAACCTGCCTTAAAATAAGGTACCCAGAATCGGCGGTCATTTTGTTCTGTTTCAGTCAGGAAAATGGACGCCAAGAATGGACTCTTCCAAATTGAATCAAGAGTTCTCATTGGTCAAAAATATGTCTCTTGTCCTGCCATTGGTCAGTTTCGATTGTGCATAAATTAGGCGGCCATTTTGTTTGGCTTTTGTCAATGTTTTAGTTTTAGTCTTCTGTACAGCCGTACTGGCTGAGAAGACTATTGCAACGATTTTGTCCGTCCGTCCGACGCTTTTTTCAACTTTGCAACGGTACCAGATAGAGACGACCACTGTTTACAACGCTAGATTCAGTGTGAGAAGTTAGTTAAATAACATGGCAAATTAAAACATCGTTACTTCCTTATAGCTAATAGATTCTTCGATGTCACTAAATTAAATAATAACATTTGATCGTCGATTTGAAATCCTAAAATAACACGCAATAAAAAGAAATGGATTTTAGCTTCGTTTAAAATAGTCTCGTCGCATTGTTGCATGAATGAATAGGCTTACCTAGAATCAAATTCTCCATTAGGCCTACCTGCTACTTACGAAATCAAAACTGCATGAAAAAAATTAAGCCTAAAAAATGAAAATTAGGCCTAAAATCATGTTACCATGGCAACGTCAAGTTGTTACGAGGTGCCGTTGACTTCATCAACAGCGTCTCTCTCGTCACTTCCCCCACTGATCTATATAGGCTATGTTGCGCATTACGTTGTTAACACTGTAACTGTGTACCCGAAGGCGCACCGTGTTGCAAAAATGAATATGCTTACTATACAATTAAACTCTCCGTTAGCTACGACTTACGAAATTAAAACTGCTGGTTAAAATTAGGCCTAAAAGCTTACAATAAGCCTAAAATGTATATAGGCCTAAAAGCTAACACATTTTAACTAGCAATTGTGATGGTTACTGCTTTTAGATTAGTAGAGATGTTGTAGTGCATGACAGAGGTGTGCGCCTCAACATTGGATGTGGAGGAACTGTATAAGAACGGTGCGACTAGACAGTCGTTGTAGCCGCTTGTTTGAAATTGGGTTGTAATTCCAAGGGGGTGGTGGGTAGTTAGGTTTTAAAAGGAAATTAATATGCCAGGGGTTTTTGAGCAAGATCACATGACCAGTCAGTGTGTGTTTCGCTTTCAGGCTGACTAGGTATCTAGGGCAAGAGTAGCAGCAAGGTACCATGAGTCTAACATTGCAAAAAGGGTAATATTTTGGGTTATTACTGGAGGGGAAGTCCAAATAAAACAGCCCAAATCCAGTCAAACTAACAACAACATCGTCTGGTGAGTCCTATTAACTCCTGCCTAATTAAAATAACGTTCAAAAGTGTACCGAACATTGCTTAGCCCAATTGGCTCCTCTATCTTTCCTAAATGTGCCTGAAATTCAATAAAAAACAAGCCAAATCATTGTCTGGGGTAACAATTTTCCCCAGTTATTCCTGTTAAATCGGTTACCCCCAACTGCCTCCTATCAAACCCTTTACAGGACGTTCTCAGGACCTCTTGAAATTAGGAATATATCCATCTCTAATTTGGGAGTACCACTGCCATTTCTTGATGCTTGAAAAAAATCACTTGTAAGCAGACTGGAACCAACAATCTCTCATTTTGTAGACCAGAAACCTACCTCTGAGCCATTGCAGGCAGACGTGTCACTCTTACTATGAAAAGTAACTTAAGTACTGTTATTCTTAATGGCACGGGAAAGGAAATTTGGATGGAGCACAAGCAGTTCTTGATAAATCTTCGAAAAAGTCTATACATATCCGTTACCAGAAATTCTTTTCCCCTTTTTCGGATTTTTCTGAAGAATTTGACTTTTTTCCCCTAAGGCTCTGTTTGCCCAAGCCACATAAAAAATAAGACCATCCTTCACAAAGTCATTTAACATCCACCTGATTTTTTTTCCTAGGCTGGGTGGATTAGTTTTTGTTTTATAAACTGCCAAGAACTACTAACGGATCTGTTGGTAGTTCTTCGGCAGCTCATACAAAAAAAACTAACTCACCTAGCTTAGTCAAAAAATTCAAAAGGAAGTAAATAGCTTTGTGAAGGAGGGTTTTTTAATATTACAATAGGGCAAACACAAATCTGTTGGTAGTTCTTCGGCAGCTCATACAAAAAAAACTAACTCACCCAGCTTAGTCAAAAAATTCAAAAGGAAGTAAATAGCTTTGTGAAGGAGGGTTTTTTAATATTACAATAGGGCAAACAGAGCCTTAGGGGAAAAAAAGTCGAATTCATCAGAAAAATCAGACAACGGGGAAAATAATTTCTGGTAACGAGTAAATTAACGAGTTCATTATGCGTTTTAAGACTTTAACAAGAATTTCATAAAGTAATACATAAACTGCTTATGCCAAAAAGATTATCAAGTTAGATGTATCAAGCTCCAAGTTTGAGCAGAAGAGCAATGTTGTTGCTTGCCACCTCCTGTGCCCGGCTTCCCCCTCCCCCGTTAAATACACCCCTGCAGTTGACGACCGAAGGACACAATCGCTACGCATAGAAGCCATCATAACCAATGGTCCGATTACACTTTTATTATTAAGTAGAGGAAGCCCGTGCTACGCACGGGAACGAGCATGAATTAAGTTTACAGACCCACTCCCCCCCCCTTGGCCCCACTCCCACTCCCAATCCCCTCACTGCCACTCCCCACTCCCAACCCCTAACTCCCACTCCCCACTCCCACTCTGAACTCCCTACTCCCACTCCCATTTTCGCACACACTGGCTAAGAAACGCTTTCACGGCTTTTTCTGTGGGAAGTCAGTAAATAAGCTTTCGTAGAACAAAAGTTGAAACCTTTAGCACGGGTGCTATGGCATTTTCCTTTTCTGGGAGAGGAAAGAAGTAAATCGCCGGCCTACGGCGGCCTAACAATGGCTCATTATTGTTTTGTTTTCACTCACAGAGCTTTGATTGTAAACGACTACTTTGCAACTTGGTGCACTTAAAGCATTGTCCTTTTGCGGATCAATTGTCAAGCGTGCTACATTGCAGTCCTTTTATCGTGCGTATGTGCGGTCATCCTTAGATTTTCATCTTCCATTCCTAGCACGCTCACGTGGATCCTTGTCAGCATTACAAACTTCAGTGAATGTATGTCTTAGAGTTGTGACTGGATGCCTCCCCTCGACTCCTATTCCGGCTCTCCTGGTTGAGTCAGGGGAACTTCCACTGCATACCCGGGCCAATGAGCTTCTGGTTCGCTTGTGTCTGCGCAATATGAGCATGGGTGAGTCAGACCCTGTGTGTATTATTCTCATTGACTATTGGCGACTTGGGTCCTTTACACGGTCGTGTTTGGGCTCGGCTGGATATGGTTCCACACTTCTTCTGGATGCTAAGCTCAAGCATTGTCTGGCTCCGGTCAGTCTTGTCAGCCCAAATCCACCATGGGTATGGTGTGGACATCTTGACTCTGTGTTTGCGGGTCAGAACTCTGCAGCCATGCGGGTCTACTGTGATGGCTCCTTCTGCGCGGAGTCATGCGAGGGTGGTGTGGGTGTCTTTGTACCGGCCCTTAAGCTAATGCGCAGTTATTATCTTGCGTTTGCTCCTTCGAGCTTTTTCTGCGAACTTGTAGCGATATCGATAGCTCTTCATGTTGCCTTAGACCTACACCTTCCGAATATCGCCATTTTCGCAGACTCTAAGTCATGTGTGGCCTTCTTGCGACTGTCCTTTAAACAGGTGTTTTGTGCCCACCCTTTGGTGTACGAGATAGGTTGGAAGCTGTTCCAAGCTGGCATGAGTGCTAGTGTGAGTCTTTCCTTGCTACCTGGCCACAGTGGTATTCAGGGTAATGAGGTGGCCGATGGGCTGGCGAAGGATGGGCGCCTCCATAAGTTGCACCCGGTTACTGCTGTGGCGAGCATGACTGATCTGCGTCCGGTTATCAGTGCATGGTCCCGCTCTTGCTGGGGCTCTGAATGGGTTGCAGTGCCAACCGGTCGGGTCCTCTTTGGCATTCACCCTTCTACTACTTTCCCGACTCTTCTTGGAAGGCTGTCCGTGGATGCCGCCAAGGTTCTATCACGGTTGCGAACTGGTCACTCCCTCCTATGTAGTCATGCGCATCGGTTGGGGTGGGCTACATCTCCTCTCTGTAGCTGTGGAGCAGAGGAGACGGTACAGCATTTTCTTTTTGTTTGCCCTCACTGGCAGTTCCTACGCCACAAGTACCTGCAGCGGTTTGCTGTTCAGGATGATCTACAGCAGGCCCTTGGGACGCCTCCTCACGCACCTGGGTCACTTGTTTGACTGCGTGCCGTGGCCAAGTTTTGTGAATTGACGAATCGTAGGATGTGACTAGGCAGTAGTAATTTTCATGTTCTGGTGTCGTAACAGGGATGGCAGTACTAATTAGGTTAAGTGTAAGTACATGTAAGTGTTGATGTAGTTGTTGGTGTAGATTTATTGTTGCATTATTTTGTTTGTTTGTTTGTTTTGGGTTTGTAGTTTCTTCAGAGCGCTTGGCTAAGGGCCACAGCTTTAATAAAATTCAAATTCAAATTCAAGATAGCAATAATCAGCCACGTGCTCAGCAGTGATTGTTGTTGTCCACTTTGAAACAATTCAGCTCAGCTCTGAAAGTCTTCATCTGCGAATTAAATAAACCATTGCATCGTTTCCAGCTGCCAAGGCCTCAAAATTAACAACGTAGCTTAGTTTGATTTAAAACTATACGCATTTAGCTGAAACAATTTCGAGGCCAATAGACCTCGAAATTACCAACGTAGCTTAGTTTGATTTAAAACTATACGTACTTAGTTGAAACATGGATTCTTTCACGATCATTTATTAGGAGCCATGGCCCATAGCCGTACGTCCCATCTAACCCTATACAGAAATCTCTTACCACACCGTCACACCACACCGTTGCATGCAATACAATGCCCCAATAATGCACAACACAAAAACAACACGAGAGCAACAGTGTACGCAGCACCACTGGGCACCACTTGCACCAGTAACAATTTGGTGTGTCCCACAACCACATAGCCACTCCACTTCACAAATGATGCGATGTCACAACGCATCACGCAAACACCTAGCCCTCGCCCACCTTCTCTCTCCTATCTAGGGGAAGTTCCAGTGGGACGCGCACTTCCCACAGCACCACACACTGCACGACATCACCAAATGATGTGCACTTCCACACACTTCCGCACTCCACTTATGTCAACGCACTAGGATATCACTCACAAACACAAACCCTGATGCCCCTCTTCTCATTAGCCCACCTCTGGTCAAACGCAGTGTTAGAGGGAACAGGAGACCCCTCAACACACTACACATTAATCCTAGCTACCCTACAGAATCTTGCCACCGTCTTTAGGCGGGCGAGCGGCCGATCCCCTCCCGATGTTGCTAGCAGTTCTGGCACCGCGTTCACCCTCCGCATCCAGGGAGCCAACAATACTCGTGCCACTGTAAATCGCATGCACTGACAGAGGACGTATTCAGGCGTCTCCTCTACCTGGCACGTCGTACACAGCGGCGTATCTACCCACCCAAAACTGAACTGATGGGAGCGAAGAAGTGTATGTCCCACTCTAAGCCTCGACAGAACTCTCGTGTCTCGGAGCGACATGCTGTTCAACCACGAACTGGGCGAACAAGCCGGTTGCAGAGCATGAAAACCCCTGGCAGCACCAGATGTATCCCACTCCGTCTGCCAGGCGGAAAGAGCCCACTGTTTCAGAAGCGGGCGCTTCATCTGCACTGACAGAATCGGGACAACCGCCAAGCACTCGTCACTTAATGCTTCACGTGCCAACCCATCTGCCTGTACATTTCCAGGATTCCCGTTATGCCCCTTCGTCCATTCAAATGCCACGTGACTGCTGCGTGTTGCCATCCACAACTTCCAAAGAATCGTATAAATCAGTGGATCGGACGCACGCAGCTTCTCATACGATGTCTGTATGAGCCTATAGCTCGCCAGCGAGTCAGTATATAGCGTGAACAACGAGAGCTGCAACTCAAGAGCCACATCCAGAGCCACAGAAATTGCAAGAACCTCACAGAGCAAGCTCGATGTGACAGCAGTCACATGATGTTTTACAGCTACCTTGAGCGTAGGTATCACCACTCCGAGACCACCCCTCTGGTCTCTCACTCCGAAGGATGCGTCACAAAACACATCGCATTCTGTATACTGGTGCTGGAAAACCTGACCTACATGGGAGCACCAACTCCAGGGTCTAAGAGCACGCGCAATAGAGACCAATGGAGCAACGTAACCCCTGTGCCTGCTTCTCCAAGGATGCCTCTTGCTTTTTCACTCAACCTGCCATAATCCTCTAAAATACAGCCGACCGGGTCACCCCTGCCACGACTCAAATTACGCATACAGAGAGCCGCTAAAAGATCTCGTGCACTGTGCGCAACTGGCAACTCCACACTCTACCCATAGAGCTTGCACTGGGGTAGAGGCAATGCACCCTGTGATTAGTCGAAGGGAGCCATTAACTACCACTTGGAGCGATTTTAGGTGCCTAGTAGACGTCGCTAGGAACAGTAGATGGTAGGCCATCGTCGACCTGACAAACGTTCTGTACACCGCCAAGAGTGCCACGCGTATAACATCCTGCACACCACAGAGAACACGCAAGACTACCGCTCTCGCTTCGAGTTTGCCCTTAACCTGGTTACATCCAGGGACCACTCTAAAGTGGCGTCCAAAACTACACCAAGATATTTCACACTAGGCTTCGGACAGACTATCTGACCACCTACCCTCAACCGCACTTGGTCAAGAGCTGCCCTTGCATATTTAGCAAACACAACCACTTCTGTCTTGGCTGGGGCTAACAAAAGGCCCCGCTTTCCGAGAAGGCACTGAACTCTATCAAGGGTAACCTGTGCCTGCCCTACAAGGAGGCTAAGTACATCTCCCACGAACCACACAGCCACATCATCAGCATAGCAGACTATATTTGCCGCTATTCCGATTTCCATCAGCACCTCATTTATTGCCACAGCGAAGAGCGTAGGGCTGAGGCAGCTGCCTTGCGGGAGTCCCCTATCAGTCGCTGCTTCAGCCAACCAGTACCCATTGACCCTAGTCACAAAGACGCGCTTCCCTAACAGTGCTATAATCGTGTCAATTAACTGTCTACTCACTCCCATTCTCAAGAGGGACGCCTTGACCCACGCGATGGACACGGTGTCATAGGCTGCCTTGATATCTAAGAAGACAGCCAAGACAACCTTACCCTGCGCCCATGCCTCTCGAATGCTGGAGAGCAGGAACAGAATGGCCTCCTGAGCGCTACGTCCAGGTGATTACCAAACTGCACTCCCGCTAGACACTCATAGTATTCTAGGTGCCAGCTCAACCTCCGTATTACCATTCCTTCGTAGATTTTCCGGATGCGCGACAACGAGGCTATCGGTCGGTAGTTTATGAGCTCTGATCTACAACTGCCCGTCTTGTGCACAGGAACCAAAATGGTAAATAACCAAGACGGAGGCACAGAGCCACACTCAAAAACCTCTTGAAACAAGGCTAAAGGAGCCTGCTGATCGGAAGCCGACGCCCGGGACAAGGCATCATAGCCCACCCCATTAATGCCTGTTGCACTTGACTGTTTGCACCATGCCAGAGACGCACGAAATTCAGAAAGTTCCCACGGGATGTCTCCCACCGTTGTAACCGGACCAGCACACGGTGCCGGCGGCGCAACACCTCCCGCAAGGCTGTAAACACTCGCAAACCTGTCATTAAACGTATCTGCCATTTCAACACCATGCAACACTTCACGATTCTCGATAGTCGCTGCAGCACTATATATCCATGCCTGCACCGTTTTGCCGGTACTTCGCTCCAGCATTTTCCACTCCTGAAGAAGCGAACCAGCAGACGCAACTTTCCCGCACAAGCGTTCACAATACGAGGCTTTCTCTTCTCCTAATATATAGTGCGATTCAGCAGAGACACCTTGATAGGCAAACCATAGCTCTCCACTAGGCGCACACTTCGAGTGGTGATATGCTATGCGCCTGTCTCTCACAACAACAGAACACCGAGTCGTCCACCACCGTGGCCGGCTCGCTCCTTGCCGGTCGCGCTGCGGCCTTCACAACCGCCGCTTCCCAATCCAATTGGCAAAAATACCGTTTTCCACAACCGGTCGCCGCAGACCAGCATTTCCCCTAGATACAAATACTCTCTGTCTACTCGGAGACAATGCCACCGGGAAATGATCACTACCGCGCAGATCGTCAGAAACCTCGAGTGTGTAGTGATCAGCAATCGCGTGCGAGCACACAAAGAAATCTAACACCGATTCCTGAATCCCAACTTGCCTCCACCGTATAAATGTGGGCGTGCCGTCTTGCTTGATGACTAAATCCTGGGCAGCAATCGCGTTCGCCAGTCTGCGACCGCGTGCATCAACTCGCAGTGAGCCCCAGTCATAGTGATGACAAGTAAAGTCGCCCCCAATCACCACCTGGGCCGAGAACTGTGTGAACCACTACGCCCACTCATTAACAGTTGGATTCCCCATAACATGAACGAACACAACCGAAACCCATTCCCCATTCATATACACCTTAATGGCAACAGCGTCAATGCCTGCTACCTGAAATCCAACCCGCATGACACTGTATGGTACTGACCACCGGACAAGAACACCTACCTTAGAATTTGACAGCACGAAATCCGCTTCCCACCCCGACGCATTAAAACCTTGCATATTGTTGACCTCCTGGATGCCCAGAATGTCGACATGTTCCAAAAGTGGCTCCACCTCACCTAACTTGCGTTGAATACCCCTAGCATTCCATGACGCGATTTTGAAACATGTTTGTGGTGCGAATTTAGTGGATTGTACTACCTAACCTAACCCACTCCCCCCACATCACCTATTCCCTCCACTTCACTGCAACTCAAGATCGTTTGGCTATCTTGAATTGACGACACTGTGGCTATACTCGACAGCAAATTATCACGTTCCTGATTATCTTCAGTTCGCACTTCTGCCTCAATCCCAACCTCTATTGGTTCTATAACCATAGCATCTTCATTGGCACTTTCTTGCGTCTAGGTCGAGACTACTTGACTTTCCATATCTTGCAATGGCATCACTACTAAGGCTTTAGTCGTCTTCTTCCGCTTAAGTTTTCGTTTTGCCGGCGGGGTGAGCCACGGCCCATCACTCTCTTGACTCTTCTCGTCATGTATTCCGTGACTCCTACCCCTTTGAACGTTGCTGCCAGCACTCAAAACATCACTTTGCACATCGGCATCAGATTCGTTGACTTCCACGTTTTGTAACGCAGCAGTCAAACAAGGGGCAGTGGTGCTCATGGTGGGCAGCCCCAGGCTCGCCTGACCACTGCTACACTGCTGCTGTTGCTGCTGAGGCTGTAGCTGCTGCACTGTGCTACGTAGCTGATGCTGCTTCGCCTGCATGTTGTCGCACAAATTCGTGTCTCTGTGCTGCCTCCCCGAGCCTTCACGTTGTACATTCTGTGCCAACCGCTGCACCATCTCTTCCCTCGCTGCTGCTTGGAGGTGGGGGCACAGCTGACGAGGGTCACACCATATGTTGCATATGTCGCGTGCGCAACTCGCGCACGAGCAACGGAAATGTCCCCTCATTTGTCACCTCAAACATTGAGGCGCGCAATCCTTCACCAGGGCAAGTGTCTGTATGCCCTTTATCACAACCACGTCTGGCACATCTTCGATGGTGACTCCGTCACGGAGGCGAAGAGTCACTTGGTGAGTCGTCGTCTCTCAAACAGATCTTCCCCGCACCACCAGGTTCTCAAATTCGTGACGTTCAAGAGTCGCTATCCGAGCGAATCCTGCTGCTATCTCCTGAGCCGTTATGCCCCTTGGGAGCCAATGTAGCCACGCCTGTATCGTTTGCTCGTGCAGATCGAAGAGTTCTACTGGGTGGCCATCGATTGAAAGTTTTGCCTTCATCAGTGTTTGCTTAGCCGCTGCAGTCCGCACCTCTATCTCAAAGACATGCCCTGCTCGCAATGTCCCTGCCGCAACAATTTCGTCCGCACCCACTATATCCGCTACAGCCAAGTAGATTTGGGTGGTTAAGTAGGGCCGTCCTGCTAACGAACACACCATCACTACAGACCTCAGCATACGGACGTTTATGAGGCCTCCTCCATACAACCTCTTGACGGCCGCTAGGCTCTTAGGTTGGTCTCGTTCTACTCCCTCTTCACCAGCTCTGTCGTCATCTTCATCCCTGACTACACGGTCACTCCAAACTGTCTGCTCAGTCACTACAGCACTGAAGAGCTTAACTGCTTGAACAGCCGTTGCTCTATCAGAGGTGTCTCCTCGTCTTCCTTTCGTTGCTTCACTATCCTCACGAGCGCCATCTTGTTTCTCCCTAACTCTCATCGTCGTGTTAACTAAAGTCTCTTACTCGATTCTCGCAAATGCCTCGCTTCCTTGCCTCAGCCATCACCTGCACGAACACCTCATCCGTCACAACACCCAAGTTGATGTCACTATTGGTCAATACCTTCCTTTTCCACAAGTCTTGGAGGAGAGCATCAACATCCGAGGCCATATTGCCTTTTTGCCTTTTCATTTTACCCATCAACAATCAACGGTTTGGACGATAGTTTCCAATCCTTAGCACATGCACCAGGAATTGTTAGGCACCGTAGCAAAGACACTACACGTGCACGATAACAATGAGAAGCGATTAAAGTGATTGTTGTCCTTCCGGTTTTTCTTTTAGCTTTCCCTTTAGCCTTTCTTTTAGCCGGCCTCCAGGACCTTTAGACTTCCTTTTAGCCGGCCTCCAGGATTATTATGTAGACTAAAGGAAGCCCGTGCTACGCACGGGGCCGGGCATGAATTAAGTTTAGAGACCCACTCCCCCCCCTCCCGGCCTACTCCCACTCCCCACTCCCAATTCCCTCACTGCCACTCCCCACTCCCAACATCCTCACTCCCACTCCCCACTCCCCATTCGCACTCCCAACTCCCACTCTGAACTCCCTACTCCCACTCCCATTTTCGCACACACTGGCTAAGAAACGCTTTCACGGATTTTTCTGTGGGAAGTCAGCAAATTCATAGAAGAAAAGTTAAAACCTTTAGCACGGCTGCTATGGCATTTTCCTTTTCTGGGAGAGGAAAGTAGTAAATCGCCGGCCTATGGCGGCCTAACAATGGCTCATTATTGTTTTGTTTTCACTCACAGAGCTTTGATTGTAAACGACTACTTTGCAAGATAGCAATGATCAGCCTCGTGCTCAGCAGTGATTGTTGTTGTCCACTTTGAAACAATTATTCAGCTAGCTCTGAAAGCCTTCATCTGCGAATTAAATAAGCCATTGCATCGTTTCCAGCTGCCACGAAATTAACAACGTAGCTTAGTTTGATTTAAAACTATACGCAGTTAGCTGAAACATGGATTCTTTCAATTCAATTAAATTTATTCTGAAGAAGCCATGGCCCCAGGCCGTACGCTCCTCTGGCCTGAATACAACATAACAGCAACGAGCAATAACAGCAATGACCTCAAAGAACAATGACCCCAGGTATCACCAAATAACACTACCAAATAACAGCTAACATCACCAAATAATACTATGTGTCACTGCACGGCAATCATGCCGCTAGATTGTTGCACTGCACAAGGCACCGCACACCACACCTTGAATGTCAGACAGTAGCAACATCCTAGTTAGCACCCACACACACGATTGCTGGCACAGTACACTCGGAATTAAACTGCACCCACTCGCGTCGCACACCCGATGTCGCACCACCATATCCTATACCTGCCCATTAACAGGGTGTACCAGCAGTACAGGAGGGGCACCGTGGGAACGCATACACTATATATGCACCCCGTTGCCTTACAGAACCTAGCAACCATCCGTAACCTGCGCAGTGATGATGGTCCCGTAGCTGCTGACAGCAGGAGCTCAATGGGGTTGGGTGTTCTTTAACCCATACAGACAGGATGCTACGATAAGCTGCATAACCCGGGCATATAAGGAGAAAATGTTCTGGTGTCATGTTGACACCGCACACAGCACAGGTGGGGGTGTCCACCCATCCAAACCGATGCTGATGACCACGCAGAAGCAAGTGGCCAGTGCGCAGTCGCGAGAGTACCCTTGTTTCCCCGAAACTCAGCCTATTCATGATAGGTCGAGAGTGACAAAGTGGCTGGATCCGGAAAAGGGTTCTTCCCGTCACCGCCTGCTGCCACTTTCCTTGCCAGTCACTAAAGAACCAGCCCCTTAGAAGCTGCCTCCTTGATCGGACTGAGAGTACCAGGGACACAGACGGGGCACCCCGCTCGATTGCTGCACGCGCCAATCCATCCGCCAACACATTGCCATGGTTGCCCCTGTGACCGCGTATCCACCTAAGAGCCACTGTGCCTGTTTGTAACGCAACCCACAACTTCCAGCCAATGGTGAAGACCACTGGGTCGCTGACCTCGAGCAGCCGCAGAGAACGCTGCAAACTCCTCACACTCGACAGGGAGTCCGTGTAAATCGAGAACGACGGAAGCTCCAGAACAAAAGCCACGCCTAATGCCACGGAGATGGCAATCATCTCACACATAGTGCTCGACGTCACAGCATCTACACGCCGCATCAACTCAATCTTAAGAGATGGAACACAAACGCCAATCCCACCCACTTGTGTAGCCGCAACATACGAAGCGTCACAGAAAACATCACACTCCGTATATGCCTGCTCGAAAACCCTTAGAGTGGCTGGACACCATGTCCATGGACTCAACGGACACGTCCACCCCACGTCTAGGATGTGGTCCGAGACATGCAGAAGTATCGAAATGCCACTGCCCGGAACACCGAGGAGGCTCCGCGCTTTCTCGCTGAGCTTAGCATAGTCTGCTAGGATAAGCCACACAGGGTATCCGTGGACCCCTACTTAGATTCCGCAGACACAAAGTAGCTAGAAGCTCCGCTGCACGACACTCAAGAGGAGGCTCTCCACACTCCACCCATAGAGCATGGACGGCTGTGGATGCCATACAGCCCGAAACAATGCGCAGACATTCATTTACAGTCGTCTGCAATACACGAATGTGCCGCTGAGCAGTGGACAGAAATAGCAAGTGGTAATCTAGACAAGCCTTCACAAAGGTCCTGTAGGTAGCTAACAGAGCACCCCGTTTCACAGATGCACCCCTGACCAAGGCTCTGAGAACCGACGTCCGAGACTGTATTACCTGCCGAAGCCGTTGCACGTGAGCATTCCACATTAACTCCGAGTTCAACAGCACTCCCAGGTACTTGACCTGCTGCTTCGGAAGGACTCGGACACCTGCTATCTCCAAACTGGGCATGGCTCGCAGAACATCCCGCGACCTCGAGAAGACCACCACCTCTGTCTTAGCAGGTGCAAGCAGCAGACCTTTATCACCAAGACGGTGTGCTACCTGGTCAAGTGCCCGCTGCGCATACTCAGCCATGATGCGCAGATCTTCGCCCACGAACCACATGGCTTAGTCATCGGCGTAGCACACAATGTTTGCTGAAACACCCAGCTCTACCAGAACATCGTTGATGGCCACGGCGAAAAGCGTCGGGCTCAGGCAGCTCCCCTGGGGGAGGCCACGGTCAGTGCATGCCTCAGATGACCAAAAACCACCAACACGCGTAACGAATCGCCGCTCGGCCAAAAGGGCCACAATGGCACTTACAAGCTTGGGGCTGACGCCCATACAAGACAGGGAGGCCGCCACCCAAGCAATGGAGACCGTATCATATGCCGCCCTAATATCCAGGAAGACGGCCAGAACGACCTGCCCCTGGGCCCACGCCTCCCGAACGCTCGACAAAAGGTACAAGACAGCATCCTGCGCACTTCTGTTTGATCTATACCCAAACTGCACAGGAGCTAAGCAACCAAAATACTCAATATGCCAGCTCAACCGCAGCACCAGCATTCGTTCAAAAACTTTCCGGATGCAAGACAAAAGCGCAATTGGCCTGTAGTTCATAAGGTTCGACCTGTCAGTACCTGCCTTATGAACTGGCAACAGAATGGTATACATCCATGCTGCTGTCACCTCTGCACCATCCAACACGGCCTGGAAAAGCGCTAACAATTCCTCTCTCGCACCATGCGGTTGCTGCCTCAAATCATCGTATGTCACCCTATCCACACCCGGTGCACTAGAACCTCTGCATTTTGCGAGCGCCGCTTCAAACTCACAAAGCTCCCAAGGGGCATCCCCCGCATAAGTCCGGACAGCCTCTACAACCGGTGGGGGGCGGGATACCGCTCGGCAGGGCATATACACTCGCGAACCTTGCGTTGAAGGCATTTGCCATGCCCTCTCCGCGAAGAATGGTACGACTGGCCGCAGTAGCGCCTAGGTCATAGACCCACGTAATGCTTACCCTTGAGTCCTGCTGACGTAAAGCACGCCATGCCTGGGCCAGAGACGCTGCTGACCCTACCTGCTCGCACAATCTCGAGCCATAAGCCTCTTTCTCCTTCCGAAGCAAATAGTCGGACTCTCTGACCGTGCCCCTGTATAAGAGCCACCTTTCGTCACATGGGAAGCGCTTCCACTTCCGGTACGCCTTGCGCCTGTCTCGCACTGCAATTGTACAGATGTGCGTCCACCATGGCGGATGAGGTCTCTCGCGCCGTACACTGACACGTGCATGATATCGTTTGCGACTGAGATTTTCAGCCATCCAACCTGAAAAGCAACCGTTGTCTATCACAGGACGTCTCTTCCCATCACCCGTGACTGATTCACAACTTCCTATGCTGCGCAGGATCACTGGGAAATGATCACTGTTGCACTGATCATCAGAGACTACAAAAGTGAAGGCTGCCGCCAGGGATGGCGTACAGATGAAAAAATCCAGCACCGATTCTTGAACTCCCCCACCTTGCCATCTGGCGAAAGTTGGAGTGCCGTTCTGCACCACAGTCAGACCCATCCTGTCTACAGCAGTGGCTAGTCTACGCCCTCTAGCATCAACCTTAAGTGAGCTCCAGTCATAATGGTGACCATTGAAGTCACCTCCCACCAGACATGGTAACGGGAGCTGACCTAACCAAGAGCTCCATTCTGCCGTAGTTGGATTTCCCGTCGCATGCAAGAATGCCAAGGTAACCCACACACCATTAAACCACACCCTAACCGCACATGCATCAATACCCTGCACACGATGGGTCAATACAAATGGTAAGTACGGGACGGCCCACTTAATGAAAATCCCCACCTTCAACCCCGAGTAAACAAAATCCGCCCGCATAGAGGCTGCACAGAAATTGTGCATGTTGTTTGCTTCTTGAACACCTAACACATCCGTAAAACGTAACAGGCGTTCTACCTCCACAATTTTAGTCTGAAGCCCTCGGGCGTTCCAAGTTGTAATATTGAACGCTATGGATGCCGCTTACACATGCACTGGAGGGTGTGCTACACTACCCCATTCCCACCTCCCCTTCAGACTGCTGGTCACCCTCTTCCAAAATCTCCACCTGACTCACCTCTACACTCATGCTGTCGTCGATCTGTGGCGAGTCTATGCTATACCCAATATCAGCAAGCAGTCCAGGGCCTGCAACTAGAGTTGTCTCCGAGACTCTGTCCCGCTGTCTTCCTACATCAGCCGACTCAGCCGACTCATGTCCAGCACTCGCAACACCATTTCTCTGGTCATCAGTTGTTACCTGCACATCCCCACTGTGTTGCTCTTGATCGTCAGCTACCATTTCCATTGGCTGCACCAACGGCTGCTCCAACGACTTTCGCCTCTTACCACCTCGTCGCCGCTTTGCTGGTGGCATGGGTGGCGAACTTCTACTTGCATTTAACCCTGCATCAGTGAGTCCATCGCCCTGACCCCTCAGTTTGCCTTTGTACTGGTTCCACTACACTCACCACACTGCCCGATTCGCCGGTCTGCTGCAGTTGCTGGTTTTCCATGGCCACTGTGTGCATCGAGGTGCCCAGCTCAAAGGCACCTCGCCCCAGGGATGGTACATTCGGCTGCCGTGATACTGGGACACCGCGCTCCTGCTGGTTCCTCTGTTCTTCGTCCCTCTGCAGAGCCTCACGCAAGTGTTGGCAGAGTTGTCGCGGGTCGCGCCACACGCCACATTCCATACACGCAAGACTCGCGCACACGCTCCTGAAGTGCCCACGCATTTTGCACCTAAGACACATCGGCGCGCGGTCTGCGACAATCACAAGAGTCTGGATTCCTCGGACGACCATCACATCAGGGACATCCTCTATCGTTATGCCTTCGCGTAGGCGAATGGTCACAAGGCGCACTCCTGTTTCGCAGGTCACACACCCTCGAATCGTGAGTTTCTCAAAGGCGTGTGCTTCAAGTGTACCAATTCTACCGAGTGCTGTATTTACCTCCTGCGGCGTGACCCCGCGCAGCAGCCAATACAGACGTGCTGTGATTGTCTGCTCGTGCAGGTCAAAAAGTTCGACTTGAACTCCATTAATCTTGAGCTGGGCCTTCAAGAGCCTTTGCTTCGCTACTGCACTTTTCAGTTCTACCTCGAAAGCACTTCTTCCCCTCAAAGATGCAACAGCCGCTATTTATCCTACACCAATAGCATGCTCTACAGCTAGATAAACTTGTGTCAATGAGTACGGGCGACCCGCCTGACCACAGACCAAACTACTGACACCGGCATCCGAATATTAGTGAGGCCCCCTCCATACAGCCTCTTCAGAGACTGCAGATTTCGGGAGCAGTTGCGTAAGGGGTTCTCCTCTTCTGCTGTTTCCTCTTCTTCACTCTCACTCCAAATTTCATGTTCCTTACCGCGCACAGCAGCACTAAAAAGTTTCTGTACAGTCCGTATAACCTCATCTTGCTCACTTCCTCTACTGTCTGCTTGACCCCTCGCATCTCTACTATTCCCACCTCGCTGTCCACCATTGTGACTGCTGGTAACATCATCAGAAACTCCATATCTTCTCACATCTTCCTCAGAAATGCCCTTTTCCTGCGCTACTTTCATAACTTCCACAAAAGTTTCCTCCGACACAATACCAGTGTTGAGCTCACTACTCACTATAATCTTGCTTAAGATGAGCTCTCTAAACAGGGCATCCACATCAGCCGCCATTTTGTTTCATTTCCTCATTGTCCCCATCAACAATCAACGGTTTGGACGATAGTTTTCAATCCTTAGCACGTGCACCAGAAATTGTTAGGCACCGTAGCAAAGACATAAAAGTCTATCGCGGTCTATCGCGTCTGGCGCGGTCTATCTTGAGTTCGCCGCAGAACGAACACAGATAATCGATTGTACGTTTTTGGTAGCAGAGTGCCTTGTTGATATCCAAGATGGTTACATGAACAATGGCGGCCGTCGATTAAAGCCGCCCCCTCCAATAAGACCTATAATACGCGCGCCGGTTCTTGAGTCCTCTGAAAAATTGTCATCGACTTTTTTTGCCAGCAGCATGGAGCTCCCTGCATGTAACCAGCATTGTAGACTGCTCTGCGGGAAATCCGACCGTCCAGCTGCTTGAAATCCGTTCATTGGTAAGAGTGTACTATGCTAGCAGAAGGTAAAAAATCTTTTTATCCCTAGCACGCGCGAATTACGCTTAAAATAAGGTTTTTCGTGTTAATAAAAATAAAAAAACGGAAATAAACGTTGCTACTGGAGGATACTGGAGGCAGAAAGAATACTTGTTTCTGTTCTTTATTTGAAAAAAAAAATGATTTCGCGAATGATAATCCTTTCTAGCTTCTTAGTGTATGTAACACTACGGTTGCGTTGTTTTCAACTCGCATTTCCAAACGTATTATACTGCAACCAGGGGTGTGGTGCCATTGGGGGGGGGGTGGAATACATGCCCCCACCCCTCCCCCATCTCAATTTCCCATAAACAAACACGATTTTGGGTTGTGCGAGGACGGCGGGCCGCCTGGTACCAGCCATTCCTTTTAAAAAGTGTCAATTTGGTCCCCA
>JAHWFP010170714.1:0-22405 GCA_023313725.1 Lithobius niger
TGTTAGCCTGTAACGTAGTATAACACTCTAGAGTTAGATACACTACTGGCGGTTTTATGTCTGCCGCCTCGCAACGAAAACGGCAAATAACGTGAGTTCAGAAGCGTTTGGGAAAATTGTTTCGTCAGGAGGAATTCTTTATATTATTGGCACGTATTATAAGACTGCAAGCATTTACTCAAACGATGTTGGATTTAGCTAATCCATTTAGCGTTGTTACCATGGCAATGTCACCTTTGCCATCACGATTGAGGGCGGGTTTACGCAACAACTCGCTTTTGCATTCTCGCAGCGAGAATTAGCAAAGTTGTCGTTGGCATGGTAACAACGCTAACTGGATTAGCTAAATTCGACGTCGTTTGAGTAAATGCTGTAAGTCTTATAATCCGTGACAATATGATAAAGAATTCCTCCTGACGAAATTTACACAGTCGCTCCTGAACTCGCATTATTAAGTGTCTTCATTGCGAGTCGACGTAGCTAAAACAGCCGCCATGTTGGAATTTCAGACGATTTCTAGCTTCTAGCTGCGAGAATGCAAAGGTGAGTCGTTGCGTAAATGCGGCCTGAGTTCTAGCTGCGAGAATGCAAAGGCGAGTCGCTGCATAAACGCGCCCTTACACTGGGCGAATTCAGCGGATTAAACTCGAATCACTTTAATTGCGGCGACTTAAAGTCTGATCTTATTTTGTCACTTAAATTTATGCATGGTTTAGTTCGGGACAATTTGCCATTTTTTCAACCTGAACGTAGAGGGACGAACTGGAGGTCACTATTTCAAATAACAAATTCCCAAATTCCGTTCGGAGTGCCGACGACACTTCTTTTCGGCGAGAGTTATTGGCTCTTAGAATTCGCTCCCCGAAGCTACTGTTGCCTGGACGAGCGTGAATGCCTTTCGTCGTCATCTCAATCAACTAAATTTAACCCAATTTTTACAACGTTTTTAACACTCGGCTAATTGTTGACAACAGTCCCCAATGGTCTCGCAACCAGCCACCTCCGTATTTCATTTTCTCTTGTTGGGTTTGCAGTTAATGATCACACCGATCTTTGTCTTCCTTGCGATCATAATAAATGTTTATTATTATAAATTTTCTTTTAGCGATCTATCAGCCGTTAGACGATCTTTTCAGTTACCACTTCAGGTATAATTACACCTTCTGAAAAGTGGTTGCATATCACAAAAGCATAATATCTGAAATTTAAAATGCCTCTTATTTAACTCTTCGCAAGTCCTTCGTTTGAAGTAGAATTTTAACGATTTTATTTTATCTTTTTTTTTTTTTTTGCAATCGAGTAATCATGTACACCATGCAAATTTACACCTTTCATTTCCGTTTATGTAACAGGCTAGCCATTCTTCGTAATAATAATTAATGACTGATTTTATTCTTTGCATTTAAAATACTTTTAAAAGGATAGAATTTTGTAGCAAATTAGCTCTTGGGGCTACCCTTCTTAATATACAGGATGGCCCATAAAAAACGTACGAGCTGACAAATTTCTTAGTCCTTACTTTTTTTCTAATGTTTTTAAAAATCTATCGTAGTGAAAATAGCGATCACATTTCCGGGCTCCAGTCAAGTGGTCCCTATTTTCACTTTAAAAAACAAAAATTGAAACGGGGAGGCTCGAAATTCATTTTTAAACTCCATTTTACATCAAATTAAATAACTAGTGTCCACGGCCTATCTTGAGTTTTCCGCAGAACGAACACAGATAATCGATTGTACGTTTTCAGTAGCAGAGTGCCTTGTTGATATCCAAGATGGTTACAAACACAATGGCGGCCATCGATTTAAGCCACGCCCTCCAGGAAGACTTAGCTGCTCACAATATACTTGCAGGACTCAAGATACACCGCGCACACAATAGTGTACTACAAAAGAGCCTTTTTTAAATACTATAAATGATTATTTTTCTTTCGGGGGTCCTCTGAGGCTGGGGGCCGGTGGCATTCTGCCACCATTGCCACCCTGTAGCTACGCCGCTGGGTTGACTCGCCCTGTGTAAAGTTGGAAGGAGTTTAAAATCGTACTCGGACATCAACTAATGGAGCGTTCATGATATGTGTATAGTCAAATATACTTCACATTCACATTTAAAATGTTAATAATAAACCGGGTAAGTATGTGGGTCTCCTTTTTTACCTCCCAATAAAACAAAACCGAAAACAAAATCGAAATTTCATTTTTTTTCCATTTGTTCGAGCAAAGCCTACAGATTGGAACTCGTTTAAATATTCAGTTTAATTTAAGGAGCACTTCAGTCATCGGCTTCGTTGATCCGCCCTTCTTTTGTGGGGTCCCACCCACTCGTAATTATGTCTCACGATGGGGCTTTTTTTTTTGTGAGTCTGCCCTGCCATTACTTTTACATAATGTTTGAAAGGTTCTCGGGATCCATTAAAAAGTAATGATTGCCCAAAATAAATGTGATGGAAGCTTAAATATTCCGTAATGCGATACGCTTCTGATGCCCGTATGTTGCCCCGTTTGGTTAATGGACTGAGAAACTAAGTGCAACTAAGAAAATGAAGAACGTGAACGAAAAAAAAAAGTTTGGATCTACCAAGTTAAGTTCAGAAACTAACATCAAGTGACGGGAAAAATTATTCTTTAAGGAGAAATATATTTTTAAAACTACAATCTTCCTCCATCATCGCACAATCTGATACAGAAGACACTCATCCAATCTTGCTAATTTTCGACGGCAATGCTACAGTCATCATCAGGCACTCCAAAGGTAAAATTAGGATCCGGGTCACATTCTTGCTCTTTGCCAGAATTTGAATTTGGCAGAACACGTATAGCTGCCTGTATTTACAAGGTAATGGGCCATTCATGCTGCTGCTATAGCTCTCCAACACCGAACTAGCTGCTCGCTCAAGTCCCTCCCCACTAGGTGTCTCACATATGGGTAAGAAGGGCCCTGAATATTCATAAGTTGTAGAAGAAAATGTATGGAATTTCTTTCTGAATTTATGGAAACCATGTATGATCAACAGACAAGAAAAAGTATGCAAGTAAGTCACACGGTCGAAAACAAGTTACATATAGTTGCCGTAACGTATATAACCTTAAACAGAACGTCGCTTTCAGAACAAATGTGTTTTCAAGCCTCTTGGTTATCATTCTGAATTCTTTAATACTGTAAGAAAAAATGTGGTATATTTGGATTTTAAGTTTACCATGTAAGTTTACATTTTAATTTATCACCTTTTTCATCTTTTTGCTTCGGTTTTTAAGACATTTTCACATTGAAAATTTGACATCTTAAAGAAGTACGTTCGGTAGTCATCTTATACATTTCGTCTTTTACAGGAAAATGCTTCGGTAAGCATAAAACAATGTTGACATCTTATTGTGCTGACGTAAAAACGGAACCATCTTTTCGTTAGCTGTTTTTATTAATGTAAATGTAAACTTTTTCTAAGCCAAGCTTTACTTTTCACGTGCTCATGTCAGTTGTGGCATGCAAGCGATGCTAATTATTTCCTAGCAAAATTGTTCTACGTCGCAAGATAACCTTACCAGTTGGAAATGATGCTAAATTCGACTATTACTTTAATCTGACCCCAGCAGCATCTATCTCTGAAACACACGGGGCGTCCCGACCACAAAACATCTTTATTGTTTTAACTTTAGTCTTTAACTTTACACTGTGGCTCAGAATTTTGCGGAGAAATACTTCCAAATTAGATTAAGTTAGGGTTACAATCGTTTTGAAAATGAAAAGAAATCAAATATGTTTTCGATGACTGGATTTATATCTTGGCGTGCATTTCTTGCTTCACAGGCTCGTAAACAGTTTACTGAACGTTAAGCACAATTATTTTTGTTTTCATTCTGATTGTAGGTCAGCGCAGGATGGATCAGCAATGAATTTCGGAGCCTTGTGATTGGCCGGGTGACTAGTAGATTATGTTATGCGTGCGTGCAACACCATCATTACAAAAACTTATAACTGACTTTGTTTGTGGATACGAAGATTGAAAAAAAAAAGATCAATTTTCAGGTTTTCCTTTAGTTTTGAGTAAATGACTGGTCAGCTGGATAGGTACTTTTTCTTCTTTCGGTTTATTGTTTTCACTTCTTGCCCGTGTGCAGGCATCCTCGAATCGTACATCCAAGTGGTTTGAGGAGGATCACTATTCTAAATTAGTTACATGCAAAACTACAGGATGTCCACAAATTATTCACCCCGTAAAGAAATAAAATAAAAAAAAATAAAAAACAGATATTGCAAAAAGGCTAAGTGTCAACCGTTTATTAACTCAAAAAGTTTTTTTTTTTTTTTTTTTACAATATTTCTGGTGATGATGGCCTCGTAATAAACCTTCACATTCGCCTCGTATGCTTGGAGAATATCCAGTCGAAAATCGATTTCTTTCTAGACATTTTAAGCATCTCCACTGATACCGTATTTATGACCTGGGTGATCTTGCCCTGTAATTCCTACACACAAGTTACCTTTCTTGCGTACACATTGCCCTTCTACAACGCCCCACAAGAAATAAACACGGTATCAATAGACATTGTTGAAACGTAAGGGAAGAAACAGGGTTTCGACTGTATATTATCCAAGCTACAAACGAGGCGAATGTGGAGAGTTATTAACAGACCATCATCACCAGACAATTTGTAAAAAAAAAAAAAAAAAAACAATTTTGAGTTAATAAACATTTGGCACTTACAGTTTTTCAACATCTGTTTTCTTTTTCTTTTATTTAACTTCTTTATGGGGTGAATAATTTGTGGACACCCTGGTACTGTATTTTACTGACATGCGTATTCCTTCGCGGTTGTATTACAATCTTCGTGGCTCCTTATTAGTTTCATTGTTTTTCTCCTTTTTTTTTAGTTACTTGGAGAAGCTTAGCAAAAAGAGCAAAGCATACTTACTAGCTTCGTTCACTTATCCAATAAGTTGGAGATCGTATTTCTTTAAGACCGTGGATCATATTATAATGAACGATTCACTTCCATGTGTGTTCCTGCTAGTTTTAATTTTCTTGAGCGGCGTCCATTTTAAAAGAGGGTGTCTGCATGTCATTTTCTTACGATCGTCCTTCTTGCTTGCGGATCCCTGAGATTCGCCCTGGTGCCGAAGCATCGGGAAGAGTGCCAGACGCCCCAGGGTCTCTGGGTGGCAAACGGGCGTGATTCCAGCCCCGGATCCGACAAGGCTCGCGAGGCCAAAAATCCCATAGGATTCATTGATCGCGGATCACAAGAGAGAGTGAGAAAAAGGATATAGGACGTAGGAAATCAAAGAAGTCGACAAATTTCCTGCTTCTAACACGACGTTTCCGGTTTGATAAAAATCTCTAAAGATGGCAGAAAAAAATCTTGATTTAAAGAGTGTCAGCCTCATAAATTAACGTTTATCACGAAAGAAAAAAAAAACTTAAAACGAGGCGAAAATAAATGTTTGGGGTACATGTGCTCACTTATTCATACGAGTCAATGGTTTTTCGTTGATTTCTTTTTATGGGTCTTTGTTGTCTCTCTAAGCTTCCATGAAATGCGATAATGCTACTGAGTTTAAAGAGGGCTGTCATTCTTAGTTTCTGCATCATTTAGTTTGAAGTCACGCAGTGTAGCGTATTTGAAGTAGAGATAACAGCCCATTCACTTCGCTAGATATCCGACAGACACGTTGTCGAAACGCAAGATTTCATATTTTTCGCAAGCGGACTGACGTCATCCACCGACCGACCAATAGCTGACAAGTAGCTACGTACACGATCGACGAAATGTAAGATGGTGGCAGAGAACACTTCGTAGTTTCCATGGCTGCTATTTGCTTTCACGAACATTTCTGCAACGTGATAATTGTAGAGAACAGCAAAGAAAAATTTATTTATTAATGGTGACATAATTTCTTAAATAAAATACAGAAGCACAGTACGATGGGTTGTTGAGGCCGTAGCCTAAGATTTGAAAAGTAAGCGTTGTACCTCTATGCATTCTGCAGCGTTGTTTGGTTCGTCGTTAGTTGGTCGTACGTGCTGGTGTGGCAGGGTCACGAGGGATTATGTTTGTCAGTGCTATTGGTCGCAGTCGTTAGCTTGTCGTGTATTGTTTGTCACGTCGTGTTTGTGGCATGTATTCTGGCCAGTAAAGAATGTTCTTTGCCCCTACCATTATCGGAGGTTTCTAAGGTCCAATCGCCATGTTTGATCCTCCCCTGGCGTTATTTCTGCATCTAAGACGTCTGGAGATTCGAAATTGAGCCGTTTCACGTAGACGAGCATTAATCTATGACGTAAGACTTGAAGAAATAATATTTTAAAAAATGAGTATTTTTTTTCTATCAAACTTTCAGACTTTCTTTTTTTGTTTCAGTGAACATCCAATTTGACCATAAACTTTCATGGAAATGTTGACAGCGTTACGTAACAAGCTTTCGGAAAAGCGCGTGGCCTGTCTTTGTTTGCTTCAATCTAATCAAGGTGCAAGTAGTGCCACTACCCGCCCACGCTCAGAGTCTCTTTGGTGAAACTGGATTGGTAGCTTAGCAACGGCCAGGCTCAGACCATCCGGTTCGGTGCAGACGCATTTTCCCCCTTCTGCCAGCGACAATATTGCGCTGATTCTGAGACGAACAGACTGAAGGGGCCAGGAAGCAGGTCTAGTATTAAGAATGGCGAACTTATTATCCGAAGAACGAAATTAATTGAAATATTTTGAAATGAATCGAAATGACTGCAACTGCGGTAATTTCGTTGACGTAAAAGGAATGTCGAAGTTGACTTGCGCCGAGACTTCTAAATATTACTATCTACATTAGAGGGTGTGTTTAAGGAATAAAGTAGATGACGAAAATATTCATTGTAAAAAAAAAAATCTAGTATTTATGGAAATAAGCATTTCAAAGTTAACACACGGTACAGTAGCAGCGCAGCTACAAGTTACCTAAAACTATGTGGTTGGATATTTCTTGCTATCTTTCTCCAGGTTTCAAATTTTTGTCGTGACAGGTGAGATAAACATTATAATCATTTGGGATAAATAGGACTATCCGGGTATACATAAAGAAAAAAAATATATGTCACCATTTATTTGTCGTTTTGCAAAACACTATATTCATAAATTCCAAAATAAATAGTTAGTGATAATAAATAAAACAACTTATTAAACTAAATTCTTGATTGGTCATCGTGGCTGAGTGGTGAGAGAGCTCAGCCTGGTTGCTGGAGGTTTGCGGATCTGGTCGAACCCCTGGAAAGGGGACCTTGGCAAAGTCCCCGCCAGGACTGCCGGCCAGGGTAGCGTGAGAGGCTGCCATGCTTCTTCAGCGGCTATGGGATTAATTCTGGACAATTTTTTGGCCCCGACGATAATCGAAGGTTTCCCGGATCGCATCCCCGGGCTGGCACCTCCCTTTACCAGATTTCTTCTTCTCTAAATAATCTGGTAATGTTCAAAATTGATTTAGTTCAGCCATACAAGCATTAATTGTACATAATGCTCGCTCATTTTGCACATAATTGCACATTTTGACATAAAGCTCGTCAAAATTCTGAAAAAAAAATTATAATCTTAATTCACGTTAAATTAGGCTTCTAAATTAAACACCCTACGAACAATGAAGTAATGCCATGGTTAATAGAATAGTAGCTGGTTTGAAACTTTAACATTTCTGTACCTGAAGACGGGACAGTTGAATATCAGGCTTATGGTCGCAGGGTCACGCAGATGAAGGGCGGGGGAAAGGGTTGAATTTTAAGCGCATCGGCAGCAAGGTCATTAGCGCTAACCTCAGTCACAGGGCAGTGGCCTGGGTTGCCACTGCGTCACACATTACAGAGATTTGTAACCAAACTCCAAATCCAGATCTTGTTCTATATCTAATCTGTACCTCCTGCAAAAATTGAAAAACCCCGGACAGGAGGAACAGAATCATCATCCAGTTGACATGCAATGTCTCGCGGAAGATGGATATGGCGACGAACACTATCAAGATAGTAACAATTGACAAGAATGTGACAGGCAGTGAGTGCCTGGCGACACATATGCCATTCAGGAGGATTCTCTCCCCCCCCCCCTTCGCCTCAAAAGGAAGCAACGAGTAAGTTGGTGTGACCAATACGGAAACTGGCAAACGCCACCTCTTCCTGGCAACACTGCGGCGACAAGCTGAATGCCATTCCTGGACAGTGCCTTTAATAGCCCACAACGTAGTATTGCCGTCTTGTTTGTCCCACAAGGATTTCCAAGCAGCGAGCAATCTCAGACGTAGAGCTGGAAAGGCGTCTGAGAGAACAAGGCGCCTATCGAGGGGAACCAAAAAGGGCGGATGACACAGACACTGCGAGAACTTTGCGAGAAACATAGGAATTTTTGAGCATGAATGCATGTTACTTGGTGCTCCAGTATTGCGGACTATACCTCACCAATTTCATCAGACCTCGGGCAGTCAAGTAGATAAAAAAATGGCGTCTGGAAGTTACTCTGTTGCATACGGTACTAACTTCCATATTGGCTTCTTTTGTGATTCAGTTTTAGAACATTAGTCAAACATATGTGAATGCTGCTTGCAAACCCATTCAGTTTCATTTTTTTCCACGTGGAAGAGGGGTTTTGCAACATTCATTCAAAGTTATGGAAATGTTGGAAATCTATTTACGCGTGGGATACTCTAAAATAAGAGAGGGTATATTCTTTTAAGCGGGTTGGACCTACTCAAGCTGGATATTCAACCGTCCTTAACCTGAAGTACTTTGAAGCGTAGGGTAAACCAAACATTACAAATATTACATTCATGGCATTGTATACAGCCATTTCTAAATGTAAAGAGTCATACTGTGACGTGTTACTGATACGCAGCCTGTGCCCGCAATTGCACACATTTTCCAGACAGAGATTCAGTCCACTATAAATCCAGCACACCATCTTCTTTCAACCACGAATTAGCTCCGAGTTAACTGCCCAGGGTTAGCTAGCTATAGCAGGGTTAATTAGCCAGGGTAAATGCAGGCTTAACTAGCCAGGGTGATAACGGGCTTAAAGTGCGACTAACGTGTAATATTGCTGCTTAGCTTCTTGCATGATAACGGGAGTGATTACTCCCGAAACGTTGCTTTTGATGTCTTATGTTTTGTCCTTGTGGAACTGAATGTATTTTTATAATGTTATTGACGATTGCTTTACTGTTGTGTGTCTTGCTTCATAACGGCAGTGATTCTGTTCCTGAAACGTGGCTTCTTAGTGGCTGTCGTATTGACCTTTCGGCTATATGTTTTAGTGAAACTAAGCTGGAATAATAGCAGCAGCACGTTTTTGGTCGTGTTATTGCTATTGCGCAGTAGATAACGTCGTATTTGATTCCAAGACTGGTGGTTCAGCTTCTCGCTTAATTTGAAAGTTTAATGCAAGTTGACAGACGGAAATTGATTAGGTAGGCGTTAATGCATTAATTTAACTGCACTAATCCGACTTTCAAACACCCAACTCGTATGAACAAGTTACATGATACTGTTTGGTGTTTATTTATATCTTCTTTTTTTTCACGGTTGGCTACCCACATGCATCTGCGATTACGCCCACGAGTCTCTCACGCGTCGATGCGTTTGTCGGTTGTAAACAACTAACGCCATTTCTGTTTCGGCAGCGAAGTACGTGGAGTCTCTTGTTACCAGTCCCTTTTTTTTCGAAGTGAGACTTTAATTAATCTTTTTATTTTTCTTCTTGGATAGCAGTTGATTGGATAGACTTCATGGAATCTTTAGATGCACTGACAATTGATTCCATGAAGTCTATCCAGTTTTATTAGAGTACATTTCAGTTAAATAAATTAAGACACACGCTGGTTATTGCCCGTCATGATTTAACCACATCACCGTCTTGTCTTATGCAGACAGATAACTTATACAACAGCATGGCGACGATTACATACTTGTATTTTTAATAGAAAGGAAAAACAGAATTGCCAAGCGTTTTCTGACATCCGAGAAAAAAAAACGATGTGACAAAAAAGGCTTAAACTGCTTAACAACGTAAAATCCAAAATTAATAAAATACGTATAAGAACAAAACGTAGATGCAAACCGTTGTGATGGAGCCCTTGCGTCGGCACATCGGGTCCATTCGTAATACATCGGATTGCCTTGACCAGTGTCTTAAACCTGAACATTCCGATTTGCCCTGCGTCTGTAGTCCATGTACTTCCTGTCATCTCTTATGTCGGCACAACGCACCGTCACTGCCCACCGCAGGCGTGAGTACAGGATGTCAACTTCCGGTATGGGACTTTTCTTCCGGTTGAGACGTCATCATCCAGCAAAAACAGGCCGCGTAAGGATCTACTCATCGGCCACAAACCGAGTGAACCCTTTACCTCTGGCTGAGTGGTCGGTCTTAGAATTTGGTCTGAAAGGTCGAGAGTTCAGTTCCCGCTCAAGTAGTCTAACACTTAAGGCTGCGTTAACAATATAAAAGCTAGTGCGTGAGCGTGACGCTCGACGCTTTATGCCCTACGCCAGTTCATGAGCAAAACAATGCGCGCGGTCCATCTGCTTGGCCCGCTCGTGATATCGTCACGCTAAAGCAAACGCTCATTCATTTACAAATCAAACGCGTGAGCTTGCTAATGCTGGCCGCTACTCTGTTCCAACTATGCTGTTTCACAACTTCCCCTTTCTATAGCACCAAGACTCGATGCCATACGGGTCAAGGTCACTGTTATTAAGATATTTGGCCGCTGATTTTGAGCAGTCAACCTTTTAGCACACCACGTTTTCCTTTCTTGTGGTGCCGATGGAATTCGTGGATGCCGCCATTTTCCTATCCCAGCATGCAACAACTAAGCGTGCGAGCGTCGCTTGGCGCTCACCGATCTAGGTCCAGTAGATATTCGCGTGACGCTTAAAAATAGCAAAACGCACGCGTTGGGCCACCTGCTCTGCAATTGTAAATGGTCGCGCTTAGGCGTTGAGCATGGGAAAAACTCTAGTTTCACGCGCCGAGCGTCACGCGTACACGTCGAAATCAATATTATAAATGGGCCCTAAGTCCAAAAGGCAATAAAACGCCGTCTTATATTTAAGACCAAAAGGCAACGGAAGTAGGTTTGCATTGTATTTACTGCGACCAGAAAACTGCTTCAAACCAGCAAAAGAAAAATCGGCTTTTATCGTTCCTATGC
Source organism: Lithobius niger (assembly GCA_023313725.1). Taxonomy (NCBI): domain Eukaryota; kingdom Metazoa; phylum Arthropoda; class Chilopoda; order Lithobiomorpha; family Lithobiidae; genus Lithobius; species Lithobius niger. The sequence continues at coordinate 11,155 of JAHWFP010170714.1, forward strand.
ATTATGCATTTCCCACCATTATATTTATTTATTTATTTATGCACTTGATATGATATATAACTTTATTGCTATGGAGCCCGACCCACAAGAGCGGCACCATCGTAGGACTCATTGACATAGAACTATAAACCAGAAGCCCATGTTGAGCATTTCCATATCAAAAGCGGGCTAATTCAACGTCGTGCTCCAACTGTTATGGCACCCTGTTGCTGGCGCCATCCCGTGGCAAATTTCTGAAGCTACCGCGTTATGATGTAGAATGGGAAATCAGTGAGACTTATCCGTGAAGGTTCAAAAGTATCGGCCTGAAGTATTGCTTTACAAGTGTGAGGAGGATGCTGTTTTGCCAAAAGGTCACCTAGTCGGTATAGGGTGTCCTTGACATGAGTGGTCTTCAGAGGAGTTTGGGGTTTAGTGAGGAGCAACTATTCACTGGCATTTGGGGGAAGTGGAAAAGATATTGATATATCAATACAACAACACCACTTCACCAAAAGACAAGGGCAAGCTGGGACTATTTTCCCGGAAGCGTATCAAACAGTTTACGTTAGTATGCCTATGTTACAGTGGAGGGACGGACCTTCGGAATTGGTAGAATGGCGATGGCAGATGGAAATTGACGGTGAAACGGGTAAAAGTAACGATCGAGGCGGACTGATGGTAATTTATGGTTCAAGTTAATTTACATGATGGCCAGTAAACGAATGCTCTCCCGACTGAACAAAAGATCTTCCACCCTGATCTGAATGAGATAGGGTGAAATTTATGAGAATATGGGAGACATGACGTTACCTAAACTGGGAGGATTGGGGCGAAGAGAAAGTTGTGGGGGAATAAATTTCTAGTTAATATTTACTAAAGTTTTGCTGGATGCGTTATGGGTGACTTTGGCGATTGGAATGGGGCACAAGATAATGTTTTCCTAGGGTTCGAGCAGTACAAACATGTTACCAGGGCAACGCATGGCCCTTACTTTATTGACATTGGAATAACAGTGTTGACAATTGTTGTTGATATTGTTTAACATCTTTAATGTTATCCTTGGAGGGAAGGCAGATTGTTGCGACACATCTTGGGCACAAGACTGACCGAGGTAGTGATGTTGGCCGAGTTTTAGCCTTAATATTCAGCCGTAATACTGTAATGGATGCGCCGTACGAAGGAGATAACACAATCCTAGATTCAGCAGTCTTTTTACCGTAGTTAAGGATGATAAAAAAACAAATTTAGCACCCTAAGCCCATTCGCCCCGGTGGCGATCGTCACTCAGTCCGATCCTTCTTTTTTCACATAAAAAGGTGACGCGTGCAAGTTCCAGATATCGCATAAAAAAAAAAAAAAGGTCAAAGGGTTTAACAAGCGTTAACCACTCCTGGTCATCTGCCCGAAGCCCTAAGGCCCTATAAAAAAAAGCCGTGAGCACAACAAAAGGATTAAAACATATTTATATTTCGACCACAATGGCGTCAGGTCATCCTCAGAGAGGAAAGGTTGCCTACATTTCCGTAGTCAGTCACGTACGACTCACATAGCACCAATTTAAAACATTACCCCTATAATATTAAAAACAATTATTAAAAACAATTGATAAAAATCGTATTGCAAGAATACAAGGTCAAATGCCACGTATTTAGAAAAGAACCAAGTAAAACGCATACTGAAAAATCGTTAAAACTGTCAACTAACATCATGCCGTCTGGTCTAAAACATGAACAGACAGTTATTGTGGATTTTTATGTATGCGATTTACTTGGCTTTTATCTAAATACGTAGAATTTGACCTCGTATTCTTGCAATACGATTTTTAATAATTGTTTTTAATATTATAGTAGTAATGTTTTGAATTGGTGCTATGTGGGTCATACGTGACTGACTACGGAAATGTAGGCAACCTTTCCTCTCTGAGGATGACCACGCCATTATGGTCGAAATATAGGTATATTTTAATCCTTTTGTTGTGCTCACGGCTTCTTTTTATGCGATATCTTCTTTTTTTATTTGAATTTATTTCCCTTCCCCCTACATCGTCCTAAAAAAAAACCTGCCTCTTCTTCCCGTTTGTTACGGAGGGGAGGTAGACTACCGTTTTACATTGACCAAGTTTTTTTTTTATTTATTATAAGGTCTGGTACAACATACCTGCCAAACATTGTAAAGGTTTATCAAAAAGACGCTAAAATATTGACACCGACTCCACGAAACCTATTGTGCTGTACCGAACAATGCGCGCTAAAAGACAAGGGATTACAACACAGTTCAACACATAAAAATCAACTTTTATTAATTTTCTGTTCTAAAATTAAGTATATTAGCAAAAATACTTTCCAGTAAAGAGTGTAGAAGATCTTGCAGAAATTCTTAAACATTCAGGAAAAATAATAATATTTCTAGTTCTCGCAACAGACGCGGAAAAAAAATGTAGACACAGCTTTGGTACAAAAGTCGAACGCCCCGGTTTAAATGACAAACAAAACGTTGAAAAACGTTTGTAACAACAAAGTCTGAAAAGCAGATGTAGTGAAAGACTGGCTCAAGGTGGCCATGCTGGTTTTGAATGTCGATGTTTGACGCCCACTTTCATTACAAGGAGTGAAAACTATAAAAGATGTAATAAGGCATATTTGTATGTTGTAAACAGGCTGCCTTTGTTAGTCCTTATTAGAGGAGGAGGAGGAGGTGGAGGCGGCGGCGGAGCGGCTAACAATGTCAAAATGTTACAATGCTGCAACATGTAACAATAGGGCAACAATAGGCGAGGCGCACAATATCGGATTATAACTCGAACAAGATGCAACGATGGTTGGGTGCCGGGAAACTAACATTGTCGTTGTTTGAGTTAGCTACTCGTTGTGGAGAACCAATATTAAACGGTCTTATGATTATTCCTTAAATCTTCAAGTTTTAAACCGTAGGGTGCGAAGTCTTTAATTTAGAGGCCTCGGCCTCAAAATTGGGCGGCCGACCTGACTGAGTGACTTATTTACTTTTTCAATGCGGGCTTCGGGAAGTCAGTTGAATTGTTTCCGCGATTGTTGCCACGATACTGAAACAATGCAGAATCAACTACTCATCGAGATGACGCATGCTAAATCCAGAAATACGCTAATGTGTTGCCATCAAATAATAATCACGGGACAAACCATCGGCGGAACCTAAACATAAGTATCCATTTCTAATGTTCCGTTTTTTCGAAAACAAAAATCGGTGGACAGTGGACACATATAAAATGGAAGCGAAAAAATCCAACAAATTAACTGAGCAAAAAACGGCTTCGCCGTTTAGAAAAAAAAACATTAGAGCTCGTATCCTCCATACTCACAGCCCTGAAGGTACACGAATAAAAACGCAACGAACTATAATTTGAACTCCAATTCGCAAAACGTAAACCCACAAACACACACAAAATAGACGCCATAAACAGCAAAACGCTACAAAATTGAAATATAAAAATGTATACACAAAATGAACACAAATTATATAGTTCAAATTATAGTTCGTTGCGTTCGAGTGAACTCTTCCGTTTTTATTCGTGTAACTTCAGGGCTGTGAGCATGGGGATACGAGCTCTAATGTTTTTTTTTTTCTAAACAGCGAAGCCGTTTTTTACTCAGTTAATGTCATTCCTGTTCCCTGCTATTCACTGAACTGATGCTAAATGCACTTTCGGATTATATGTAACTTAAATATTTATTCTCGAAATCTTTTCCTCCATTTCAGTCTTTGGTATCGGCCAGTTTCGTTTAATGATCGGCTCTGGCAGCAAAAAGGTGATCGGCCCAGCCTTAATATTTTGTCACGTTGAAGTTAAATCTTAACGTGCCCGAAATTCAAAGTGTGGAAAATGTAAGGGAAAGGTGCAGGGATAAAGAAAAACTAAAAGTTAAAGGATGAGTATCCACAGTCACAGAGGGAAAGAGGCATCAATAACGTTTTCATGATACTCTCCAGCTAAGTAGCTAGCTACCTTGGCCTCCTTTGCCTGGTGGAACGATGTCACTGCTATCAAAGGCTGTTTTTTTTAGCCAAACAACAAAGAAAACGGCGCCCGCGCCATTATGTCAACAGCGAAAATGATTGACGGCCCTATAGTTTTATTTCACCATCCATGCCAACGTTTATTTGTTAGTTTGGTTTCTTTACTCCACCCCGCAGTTCTTCCCATGCTATTGAATTTACAAATATTGGAGAAGATTCGGCACAATACTGTGCCTAATAAATGACTTAGTATCACTCAAAGACGTGCAATTAACACTTCGAGGTCTTCGTTCGCTGGGTTTAGCATTTTATTATTGTTTGTGTTTTTTTTTTACGTGTTCTGATGGCGATGTTCAACCTGGAATAAAGATAACGAAATAAAAGAAAAAATCTGGCCTTTTATTGGTTTTTATTTCTATGTGTTCAACTAGCTAAAGCCCGTGCTACGCATGGGTGGTGTTTGATGCACCGTTTACGACACTGGAGACGGTTTGCTCTCTCATGTGTTTGTCACGGAAGGCGTGTAACCCGTCTGTGTATTTTTACGCACACTGGCTAACAAACGCTGATTCGCTTCGCTCCAACTCAATCAGCGCATCACCTGATCCGGATTCCATGCATTTACTTATGAAAATTTCCACCAGAAATAAAATACGCATGTGTACAACGAAGTCCAAACCATTAGCCCGCCGACTTTGTTATTTTTTTTTTGGGAAAGGCAGAAAGTAAATAGCATTTTCAATATTTTGCCTGTTTTACTAATCCTTTAATTTGAGTCGTCCACAACTATATAACCATTAGCCAGCGGATAATGCCTCATTCAGCGTCATCTGGCTTGACCCGGCGTCACCGAACACGACCCTTACCGTCCGCAAATTCCATGGGTTCTTTCTTTATATACAATCCTTATGTGTACACGTATGCATTCATTTTATTATTTACTTTTGGAAATTCTAGCTGCTGCCTGCTCGGTACTTGGCAAATCGGGGCATATGTCCTTCATGGCGTTTACCACTGCCTAACCCTACGATCCACTAGCCTATAGGGGTAGTTCTGAAGTCCCATCAGCTGTATTGTCTGCGGATCGGAGGCGCGGTTTGATCACGTGAACAGGGGCGCACGGCCAATAGCTTTTCCTTGCGGTAGGAAACGTTTTGTGACGCGTGTACGTATTTTGGGTGGAAGTGGGGGAGCAGGCGAGCTCTTACGAATTCATAGATCAGAGTGCTGGTGGTGGTCGAGGTTTAGGGGTGGGCTGAAGGATTTTGAAATGAAACCGGTAGAAAATTAGATATTTGTGTTGTGTTTACGCATTTTAATACCGGTAAGGATATATCTAGATGGTTTCTAGGCCTCCCGTGGACAGTATTCCCCGGAAGCCAATACTCCCCCTCCCCTCCCCGTTTACCTCTGTACTATTTATGCATGTGCTCGGAATAAGAAATGTACGTCAATTTCCCATCCTCCAACTCTCAAAACATAAACATTTCGTTAAAACGTGAAAAAACAATTCGAGCCTTTGAAAAGGAAAGTTAAGAATACTCTGAGGCCAATATCCCACCAACCAATATCCCCTGCAGGCCCTAATACCCCAGCCATTATCCCCCAACCAAGAAATAATTGCGATAAAAGAGATAAGTACTCTTTTATTATTAAAACTGTAACATTGCTAAATATGATGGAATGGCACAGGAGGAGATGAGAAAGATCAATAGTGGCCACTAAAACCCAGGCCCAAATAAATGTATAGCAAAATAGATGGAAATCAACAAGGGCATTTTCAATATGAGAGGAAGAAACATCAATAGCACATTAATTGCATTCCATCAAGATAACAGACAACGAGAAGCTAAAAAAAAAAAATAACGAACGACTATATTACGTCATGGAGTCAGTTACCATTCGCTATTTATTTATTGACTCCCCAGATGCACCGCAATATTTAACTATTTAACAATACTAGCATAGTCGTGCAACGTCCGCCTCCGCTATCTTGTTCTCTTTCTGTTGTAGTAGGCTAGAATCTCTCAACTCAACTCATGCAGAGAGCGGCTTCTCGCTTTACCGTAACGCGTAGCAGTGAAGCCGCGATAATGCGACTTTGTGGCAGCTCTATCGTGCTCGCAAAATCGGATGTACAGCGTCAGTTATATCTACTTGGCGTTTGGTTATCATGAAAGGTGATTAGGTAAGACGATTTATTTTAACATAAAATTTTTTGACTGCTAACAAATAAAATCTGGTAACAATTTTCTGCAAACACAACATAATTTCACCCCACAATAACGATCAGTTTGTTTACCCTAACTGATGAATAAATTTTGGGGACAGAGCGAATTCTCATCTACTCCAGGAAAAGAAGAGAGGGAGTTGTTGGGGAGGCAGGGGAGACACTTCAGTATAATATAGTCTAACAGTTTTACTTACTTCGAGATCTACTTCGATGTTGTTTTTTTTTTCAGAAAATGATGATTATCCCAAGATCTGTTTCTTAAGTGATATGCTATAGTTATAGTCCCACGCGGTGCCAAGCAGACCATACGTATTTCTCATCAGTGAGTTAGTCTGTCTGTCTGTATCCACAGAACCCTTTGAACCCATTACCCGATTCGATTTTATTCCACATCGATTTCCCTTTCAAAGTTGTATTCTGCGGTTCACCCCGGTATTACGTCTTTACCAGCTTGGGACCAAGCTTTCACTCGCGCCGAGCTACAGCCACATCAGCCCACAAGGTCATTCACCACGATGAAACTTCGTAGTCAAATTCTGGCCAAGATGGCCAAACTGGCTGTGAATGTCGTTGTTTGACGCCCACTTGCACCACAAGTCAAAAACAAACCTAATTACATCACGGTGAAAATTGTGTAAGGATGTAACAAGGCATCTTTGTGTGTTGTAAACAGGAAGCCTTTGTTGTAAACGCACTTTCGGATTTTATGTAATTTAAATATTTTCCCTCGAAATCTTTCCCTCTATTTCAGTCTTTGTGGGAATTGTCCTGCCGCGTAATGAAGTGTCAGGCGAGCTTTCACGATCAATATTAGATTCGACCAATGTGCACTGAACTTCTTACTTATTTTATTTCACCATCCATGCCAACGTTTATTTGTTAGTTTGGTTTCTTTACCCCCACCCCACATTTATTCCCATCACTTGTCACGTTCAGTTTGTATCGATGATTATGTTGTCTACACTGTAATTCAAAAGAACACTTTAAGAACACTTCAAGTGTTCTCAGAAGTGTTCTGCCTTATTTAAGAACACTTCAAGTGCTCTCAGAAGTGTTCTTAAGCAAAAAAGTTCTCAACGAAGTGTTCTTCACTGGTTTTAAGAACACTTCCTTTGAGAACACTTCGTCAAAGTACACTTCAAGTGCTCTCAGGAAGTGTTCTTAAGCAAAAAAAAAACACAAGGAAGTGTTCTTCATTGGTTTTAAGAACACTTTCTTAGAGAACACTTCGTCAGTCCACTTCGTCACACCTTCAAGTGCTCTTGGGAAGTGTTCTTAAACAACAACAAAATCACAAGGAAGTGTTCTTCACTGTGTTTTAAGAAGATTTCTTTGAGAACACTTCTCAGTCCACTGTAAACAATTCAGAATACTTCGGGAATAACATTTTGCGCGGAACACTCAGCAGTGAAGACAGATTGTTGTTGAAAATGCAGTTCCTTACCAAACCGTAACATTTATGCATAATTAATAGCATGTTCGACTAATTGGCAAAAAAAAAAAACCCGATAAAATCGAAAATTATTTTATTGCATTTCTGAACTCTGCAAGCGATTCTGAGCAACTTTCCCTGTCACACCACACGTCTAACTCTGTTAGTTTAGATTTTAGGATATAGGCTGTACTTAGAAAAAATGCATGACCCATGTTGGACTTAGCCCAAAAAAAGAAATAATCGAAAATTATTTTATTGCATTTCTGAACTCTGCAAGCGATTCTGAGCAACTTTCCCTGTCACACCACACGTCTAACTCTGTTAGTTTAGATTTTAGGATATAGGCTGTACTTAGAAAAAATGCATGACCCATGTTGGACTTAGCCAAAAAAAAGAAATAATCGAAAATTATTTTATTGCATTTCTGAACTCTGCAAGCGATTCTGGGCAACTTTCCCTGTCACACCACACGTCTAACTCTGTTAGTTTAGGTTTTAGCATAGGCATATTGGACTTAACAGGAAGGAGAGATCAGGGTTCACAACTGTACAGCCGACAGCCGCACGCGTTTATCGTCTAGATAATTCAGCGTGCAGTTTTTAATTTCTCGCGCCAGGTGAAGCTACATTTCCATAGATGAATTTTGATTGAAGTTGCACTACTTTGGTAAAAAGGAAGGAAAAACTAAGGAATCAGTGAAATCACTTTTAACAAATATTTATTTTTAATTGTTTAACTTCCCGTTGGGCAGCGAACGGGATAAATCGAAACCGAATCTCTATTTACTCGGTAGGAGGCACTGATCGTTGACGCAAGCGCAGGCGTGACCCAGTTGTTTTACGTCGTATCGTCATTTCCGGCGCCTTCTCTTTATCTCTATGCGCGCGCGATCTAAACAAATCGCAATAACAACAGGCTGTGCACAGTTATATTTCCATTTTTTACGTAGGCAGTTCATTTTAACACTACTTCACGATGAATGTAGAAAATCAAAGCGAGGAAACCCCCACGCAAAGTAAGAGAATTGAAAGAACTAGAGAATATAGTCAACGGAAGAGGGCTCGTGCAGCAGTAATGAAAACAGTCTAGCACGAAATACAACAGGGGTTAGACCTGGTTAGACCAGCAACAAGGAATGTCGGCAAAAAAACCAGCTGGACCACAAAGTTCCCAATTTCACGTTGCGTCATTATTGTTAGGAAACAACGAAGAAAGTGTAGTGTTACAAATGTGAACTGTAAGCCGTAGGGTCGTCTGTCCAACCACTCATCAGTAAGCAAGATTTCATCGTGCCGTGGTGGACGATCCGTCCCCGACTCCATCTTGGTTCTCATTCACAGGAGACAGCAATGCTTCGTACGTTCAGGTAAGGAAAAATATACATAAATAGGTGTGAATAAAAAAATTTAAATCGTTAATAAGCCATCAGCGAAAATCGTAGTACACCATTATGTAATAGTACAATAGCCTAAGCCACCTTTATGCGCTTACATGGTGACGTGACCAAGATTCGAAGTAGCTAATCAATGAGAATGTCGGCCGTAAAGGCAGTGTGTCCAGAATGAGCTAGTGACAAACGGGTTTGCCATTTCAAATCCTGGCCATGTGACACGAATAAAATGCAAGAGCATAAAGGTGGCTTTCTTCCTTAGTAATTTTTTTCACGTATTTTCTTTTTTTTTTGGGGGGGGGGGGGGGGCGATTAGGGTGATTTCGTAGATACCAAGGTACAATAGATTTTGCATATATGAGTTGTATAACCTTATGAATGTAAGACAAAACATTTTCAAGGCACAAAAATTAAGACCATGAAAATATGTGGCCAGACAAGATGTGAGCCACGAACTTTTAAATTTGTCAAATACTCCTGGTGAAGATAGTTGTCAATATTGACTATCTAAAATTTGCAGCAAAGGCCTAGTGGAGATTCTGGACATTATGAGATTGGGAGAATTGATCTTTGGTAAAAATTTGTTCGCAAGTGATAGGCTAACAAGTAGAAATTCCATTTGTTTATTCGATGTTAGTAGGGACTACAGTACTAAAACTGAATTTGCTAATTTTGACCGCATGATGATATTCGGTAGGCTATTCAGCCAAGTAATTATGTAGTACAAATTTATGAAATTTTATCAAGTAAGGCCACGAAAAAAAAATTAATTGGTTCTCAGGCATTGCCTGGTGTTCAAATTTGCCCGTGGTCATCGCTTTTTATTTGTTAGCACAAGCTAAATTTATTACAGTGCACGGAAAAGCAACGCTGAAATAACTATTATTTTGACTAACTGGGCATTCCAGCTCTAATGTTAAGTTAACCACTTGCAGATCTGATCCAAATGTTTTGGCCAGTTAAAAGCAGGCTTGAATGACTTCCAATAAAATAAAAAAATAATAAAAGGGTGGGGCCTGGTTACTTTTGGAATGAAAATGCCACGAATATAAAACATTTAGCTAGCCTAGTCAAATCTTAAGTATTTCTCTTTTGGTTTGTAACGAAATGCCTTCTAACATCCCTAAAAGGAATGTTTACGTTGAAGGGAGCTACTTCCACAGCAGTTCCAAGCTCGTCCACCATTGATTTGTATACATGGAAGGTTGTACTATCCCCATTGATGTAAAGGGTAAATCAAGGTCGCTGTGCACGAAAATGGTGTCAGTTTTTTCCAAATCACGAGCCTTGCTCGTGCTCGCTGCTAATCACACATCAGAAACGCACCCAAAAATTTGTCCACCTAAATTTCACATGCCAGAATCTAGATAGGTCGGCAAGCATGCTCGTAGCTTCTGCGGAAGTAGACCCTTTTGGAGCAATGGATTAATAAAGATTGCGGAAATTTACGCTAATTTCAAAGTTCATCACCAGTTCAAATGTTCGTGGTGGCTAACTTTTTGAAAGAGAATTTAAAATTACACGACGTCTTTCTTCTTCACGCGTTTTTTTCACTGTTCCTTGGCGGTTGTTACATTTTAGTGGGCGATTTTTGGAGGGTCTTGAGCTCAGTGCTCGCAACCACTGACTAGAGGTGGGCCTGGATCGGGTTGAGTCGGTTCCAAAAATAAAAATAATTACTGAGGTCTGCGAGCAGCTGCGGGTCTGAAAAATAAAATTACGTGCGGTTTCGGTAAATGCGGGCAATTTCAGTTCCCAAAACCCTCTACCACTGGTTGATTTTTCATTTTTTATCAAGAAGGCTCCGAATTTTGGGGTGGAGTTGATGGTGGGGTGTGAAGGAGGCTAGTCCACCCAAAAATTCGGAGCCTTCTTGATAAAAAATGAAAAATCAGCCAGTGGTAGAGGTGGGCGCGGGTCCAATTTTTGGGAACCGAAATTGCCCGCATTTACAGAAACTGGAACCGACCCGCAGGGAACCGCAATGTCTGAACTAACAACCGAAACGACCCAAAACCGCAAATGTGTGCTGTAATAAGACCCGACCGCGGTTTACCCGCGGTTAACCGCTAAATACAAATCTACTCTAACAAAGACATTGATTACGAAAAAAAAAAATGTTGGAAACAAAAGCAAGCCACGCGAAGCCATTGTTATAAATCAAGTAGACGATTTTTGGAGCGTCTTGAGCGCTGCGCTCGCGACCACTGACTTCTAC
>JAHWFP010170715.1:0-20628 GCA_023313725.1 Lithobius niger
CAACAGCAATATCGGTTAACAACTAGATTTCACCTTGACAAATTTGTGGATAACCTGGCTGGCGTTGTAAGGTGGGGCAAATAAAAGGACGAATGGAGACGCCCAGGGGGGGGGGGGGGGGCCTGGGGTGGGCAATACCTCCCCCCAACCAAAAGCACCCCTTCCTCTCATCCCCCCGAATTTTAAAGCTTGTATGCCCGAAATGCGAAGGACGTTCGCATTTCTTCTCTAGGTATTTACAATCCGTGTCCGGTAATAAAATCCCTGGTGAAAACCTCCCCTCCCTTTTGATCCCCGTGGTAAAAAAAATCCTGAGTTAATGGTAAAAAAAATGGTAAAAAAATTCTCCGTCCATTTTGATTCCCAACAAAAATCCCTCTGAAAAAATATACTCGTCACCATCATGGAACTAATACAGTCGAACGGGAAAAAATTTAATTTTCATTTAAAATTACATTGCAATAACTGCCCCCCCCCCCCCTCCCCGGGCAGTGAATTTTGGGCCAAATAGTTCGGGGCCTGCTGTTATTCTGAAAACATTTCTTTTAAATTTAATTTTAATTTAATTTAAATTAAATTTTACACGCAGTAGGGCACAACATTCGCCAGCGTCAACACGAAACAAACAATAAAGCTGTCAGAGATTTTTTCCCATACAAAAAAGAAATATTTTGGCCTGTAGCACCTTCTTTTTAGGAGCATTAAATCTCGGGTATATTTTGACTCGGGGTTTTTTTTAGTCGGGTTTTTTTTACTGGGCGTTTTTTTTTTTTGCCTAGGGATTTTTCGTCCGTGATCAAAAGGGCGGGGATTTTTTAACCAGGGATTTTTTTTTTACCTAGACTCCTTACAATCATATCAAAAAACAAAACTGGTAAATGGGACCACCAAGTTCTAAATGGTTCGGCCCTTCAAAGGAGCGATATCAACACACCAAAACATTGGCCAAGTTAATCGCACCGACTAATAGTTAGAAGGTTAAATGAAAACTAGAACATTGCTTAGGTAGCAATGTTCAAGTTTTCACTTAACGTCCAAAGTATTATTCAGTGCGATTAACTTGGCCAATGTTTTGGTCAGTGGCGCATCCAGAAATTTTGTTTGGAAGAGGCAAAAAAAAAATGAAAATGCGTCCGAAAGCCAACACATATTTAAGAATTTTAGTGAATTTTTGGGCTTTAATTTGAGAAACTTTTTTAACGGGAGTAAATTCCTTACTTATTTCTTCAGCTTTGATGTAAATAATTTTTCACTTTTTTTTGGGGGGGGGGGGGAGTGATGGTGGAGATTAGAAGGGTAGGAAAATGAATTTTGGTTGTTGAAAGCCTTGTAAAATAAAAATCGTTACTCTACTTAAGGCGAAAAAATAGGGACCCTCTGATGTCAGCAGAAAAAATCAAGTTGCAGCCAGTTGCTTAAATTTTACTGTTGTTAATCTCGGGTCTTGGGAAGGGCAAATCTCCCCCCCCCCCCCGTCCCCCCCGGGGGGCGGGGGGCGCCCCTGGATTTGGTGTGTTGATGTCACTCCTTTGAAGGGCCGAACCATTCGGAACTTGGCGGTCCCTTTTACCAGTTTTGGATTTTAATATATGATATCACTTCTTTTTTTTAATTTTTATTGTGTATTAGACTCAACTCAACAAGTCTGCAATGTGTAATAATGTGCCACGTCAACAATAGATTAAGTGGCCATTTTCCCAATATTTTTATTTCACATCACTCCTTAGAGAGCCGAACCATTCTCAACTTAGTAGCTTCTTTACCAGTTTTTGGTTTTATTTTGACATTTTGTTTATTTTGTTTATCTTATATTTGACATTTTAGGCTGACGTGGACGTGGGTACAATGTCTTTGGTAATGTTGTTTAGATTTATCACGATACACTAGTGTGTGTCTATAAAACATGGGCGTAACATATAGACTACAAAGTAAATCATTGAAGTGTGTTGGTGTTGCATTTTGTTTTGATCAAGTTTCCTAAGCAACATTGGTTCATTAAAAGAGTAGTACTGCCAATGTTACAAAGTGCAACATTGTAACTAACGCGGATTCTAGCTAGTGACGTCAGAATAAATCGGCTGCGGGGGGGGGGGGGGGGGCGCTCTGGGGAGGGGGGATTGGCCGAAATTAGGTAAATCGAGTAGACCAAGGCACTATAATTACTATAGCAGTTCCGTGACCAGTCCTTCCAAGCCCCCCAACCTCTCGAGAAGAAAATATAGGCCGCGGCCACACCAAACACGACACGTCACGACGCGACACGACATGACACGACCGAGAATTGTTTTAGATAAGTGCAAATGGCCCGAAGTAGCCACACCTAATTTGACACGGCAAGTCGTCATCCGATCCAGAAAAGTACTGCTTGCACTATCCATTAAACCCGATTTGACTTATGTTTTTATCCTATCCTGATGAAAATACCTCTTACTGCACACACTCATCAATAGAATATTTTTTTTAAAGGCATGTTATTTATTTTTTATTTTTTCATATTAAGGATTTAATTTTTTAAGTTGATGCTTTTTTCGGTTTTTTTAAAGGTGCAAGACTGTTTATTTCAGTACAATTTATTTAAATTTTTTGGGAATGTAGAAGGTAATTTAAATTTATTATATGTTTACTAGAGCAGCACCCCGTATATGGCTGGTTTTTATAGCGTTGCTGTGATTTCCCATTTGTATGAAAACGCTGAAATTTCCAGTTAACAGTCACCCACACTATCATTAGGTTTAGTTGGAAAAAAAAAACGTCATCTTACCAGGGAACTAGTTAAAGATTGTTTTTATTGCCCTTTGAAAATATACATTACCTGTTTTTCATTTATGCACTCTTCTGGGTTCTCATTGCATCTTCCAGAGAAAGAAACGTTGGCTTCACTGCCAGTCCCGTAGTGGTTCCACTGCGCATGCGCGGATGCAGTCCTCCATATAAACGTGTCGGCTTGGAACCATTCCTCATCTCTTTTACGATCCTCTCAATCGTCACCAAAGTGAGTGAAGAGGGAAGGAAGGACGGGCTGGAGCAGAAAAACAGGTGATGGATATTTTCACATGGCAATAAAAACTATCTTTAACTGGTAAGATGACGTTTTTAGTTGCCATGAAATTATACATCACGTGTTTTTCATTTATGCACTCAACAGACTTTGTTGCCAGAGGCGGGCTTTGGTGACAGGTGCCCTGGCTACGGACTGGCTTAGCCAACGGGCTCAGTGAACCTGAAAGCAACCGGATGAAAGGGTGAGTTAAGACGTCTCAGCACAGACCGGGAAGCTGGTGATCGCGGGAACCGGATGCCACCATGGAGGATTGCAGGCAAATGTTGAAAATGTGAGTCGGATCAGAAGTGGTAGTGCACCGGTAGTACGAAGCCGTTGCAAACAGATTCCAGGGTAAAGGCGACTGGCGACCGTAACTCTTAGGGAATGTTGAAGTTACAAAGTCACGGCAACATGAGTACAGAAGACGGCAATAAAAAACGACCTTAACTAAGGTCCAACAGGAAGAGACGGCGAGTTCGGACTCAATAACGGGGTGAGACTTGAAGCTGCCATAGGCTCAGGTGGCAGTATGTGGTCACTGGTAGCAGGAGTGGATAGACGGGATGGAGGAGCAGGCAAGGAACCTGTCGGAAAGGCAAGCTGGAATTGGGACTTGGTTCGGGAAGGACGGAGACGGGCCGGTACATGGAGCATGTTGTGACTGGAATGGTGCCCAAAACGCATTAAGTAGAAAGGTCAGCCTTGATAACCGAGAGTGGGAGGAAAGGCAACGGCCCGTGAGAGTATTCCCCAAGACTGTTAGAGACGTTGAAATGGTGACGATCCATAGCCAAAACTGGTAAGGCTCCGGGGTTGCGGGACGATCCCGCCGGACAATGTTGAACTAAGGGACATTCCCGCGTGGCAGGACAGGGTCGAAGGAGGATGGAAAGTTCACCGTTGTTGGAAACATCGTGAGTGGGGAGACTCTGCCCCAGTGGCGATTTGCCGGAGGTACATGAGGAGGGGCTATCCCAAGGAAGGTGGAAGATCGTGTGGGAGCAAGGTCACGTCCATTGCTCAGAAAAGGAAATCACAGTTCAAGGAGGACAAGTTGGTGGCGGAGCCGACGGAGCAATATAGGAGAATCAGGCATGGAGACGTAAACTGTGTCCAGTCAGTTGAGGGCATCCCAAGAAAAGATCGGACAAACGTGTTGTAGTATAGAAAGGTGCCAGGCCTGGTGGTAACAGTGTCGTTCCGGTCCGCTTTGTCCTATCCAGCTGTGAATGCGCCTGTGAGGGCCGGTGTGCAATGAAACACGGCGAGGTAGGGGCGGAGAGGATTCGTAGCGGAAGGACAGAGGACAACAAGGAGATCACAAGCGTAGCTCGGGACGATCTGAGAATTCAAGGCACCAAAGAGGAGCGCAGGCCTTCCGCAGGACGGAGGTTTAATGACGGTAGGAAAGGAAAGAAACCGGACAGCGTAAAGAATTCAAGGAAACAGCGTAAAGAATTCAAGGAAAAGAATCCAAGGTAAAAAACTGGGGCCTGGAACCGACCGGAAAGGCAGGCAAACCGGAGGGAGATATTAGGAAACAACCCAAGGATCCAGGCAAGGAATCCCCATGGTTGCTGAGGCGGCAAAAGCTGTAAAGGGGCTGGCATTGAAAGGTGACAATAGTCCATGCAAGGAGCAGCAGGGCAAGAAATGGCCCAAGGAGACCTCGTACCGCTCCTCGGTTGTGGAGAGAGAAAGGAAGCCAAGCAGGAATAGCGGATGCAAAAGGTTAGGTGGAACTTATTTTTTGTCGGGAACTGTGGAGGTAACAACTGAATCAAAACAGGAGCGTTGTGTCGGAGGAAGGCGGATCGGCGGAGGCCTAATTCGGATGCCGAATTCGGTGGTTGCTTCCCATGGAAGGGAATAAGGGCCGATATGGAGTTGTATTTTAATGATGACCCTGAAACGGTCCGCTGGTTTAAGGATGAGTCTTGCTTCCATCAGTGGCTTGGCTTGTCTCCATCAGTGGTTGGGCTTGTTCCTGCTTCGTTCTGAGTGCTGAAGGGGGGGGGGGGGAGGGGTCTTACTATAGTTTTGGCTATGACTCTCGGTCCCAGCCAGTGTAGTCCGTTTTTTTCTCATGACATGTCACGCAGGTAAGGCAAGGTGAACGTTGTTGTGTGTCGCCAGGATGCTGCCCCTAGTATTTCCTGGATGGGAACTTGCGTGGAGGGAAACAGCTTGCGGAACTGAATGCATCCTCCGGAGAGTGTGCAACCCTTCTCCTTTGAAAGGTTGAACACATGGAATCGGAGAGAAACAGGTGGACAGGAAGGATGTGGAACTGGGAGCTGTAAAGCTCAAAGTTGGGACCGACACGCCTGGTCCAGGGAAACAAAGGAGCAGAAAATAGGATGAAGACGGCTGGAGTAATGTTACACTGAATGCGCCTTAGGCGGAAACATAGCGATGAAGGAGGGCAAGAAGCACAAGGATAGAGGACAGCGGCGGCCCAGCCGAAGGGACCGAAAGCCAAAGACTCGGACTGGGGAGGAGGAGGAATCAGGAGCGTCGGATTGTTGAGTTCTATATAGTATGTGCTGACCCAAATGACGGACCGAACAGCCTGGTTCTAGGGAGGGAAGTGAAGGAGCCTGGAAGAATCCTTTACCAAGCGCCAGCAGATTCTGACCAGCGGAGGGTCGTCCGCCCAGAACGACACGTAGTAGTGGCGAGGTGTAGGGGGCTGAACAAAAACGCCAGACCTAAAGAGTCTCGGTCCGAAGCAAGTAGAAGGACTGCACCCCCGGATCGGGAGGGCTTAACGGAGTAGGGGATGAAGATAATGCCAGGGGGACCATTGGGCCCTTAGGTGTAACAGCGGGGTGCGGTCGCATAGCAGGCGAAATGGCAGGTGGACCTGCAGGTGGAGTGGTAGGCGGAGTGGAGACTGCACTTGTGGGGAAGAGCTAACAGCACACAGCACAGCCGCACAGGGCGGTGTCAGAGAAGAAAGAATCGGCCGGACCGCATCGTCCGAGTTTATGTATGCCGTGGGCTGCGCAGTTGGTAGCGGAGGGACATCGTATCCTATCCTTAAACGAAACAGTTTTCAAAGCCAACAGTGCTGGAAAAGCTAAAGGGTAGGCAAGGAATGGAGCGACGAAAACGGTTCTTCTAGACAACCAATGTAAAAGCCGGAACAGAGATGGTGATGCGGTCCAATTCCAAAGAAGCTGTGCAGAGTCAATGCGCAGCGAACAGCAAAGTGGGTACAGTGCGCAGTTGTTTGATCCGTGGAGCAGACAGTATCCGTGTTGAAGGGGGTCGTGTCTTTATCGGCAGCCTTCCTATGGTAACCGAGATGGTCCCCCCCCCTCATGCGCAGCAAAGACAGGGAGGGGAACAAGGAGGGAACGAAGAAAGCTCATCCATCATGGATTGTGGGCCGGCCGCAAGATCGTTGTGAGATGTGGCCCAAGCTCAAGCAGGCGGGCGATTCAGCTGTTGTTCCGCAGAGCAGCAGTAGACCCGGGTGGTGGTCCCCCTCCATTCCCCTTGCTCATGAAGGTGGACGGGAGGAAGGCACGGTGAACACGAATCGTGAATCTGCTCCGGATGGTGACCGGTCGCACGACGGAATCGTGTGAACAGCAATGTGGGAGGCTGGCAATTCGGTTGGACTGACGGAACTGGAAACGGAAGAGAAAGAGCAGCGGAACGCTGTTTATGGTATCGAGTGTTGGTTCTTCATGTCTTATGGAGGAAAGAAGAGGAACCTGACTCTTATAGTGTTCACAGATGAACTAGGACTGTAGTTGGTTTTATCTAAGTGGACTGCTAGAAACGTGCGGAAGCATCCAATGCTGGTCCGAGGTCGTAACCCAAGAGAAGGACAAGCCGACGTTCATAGTAAGGAATCAGTGATAAGACACTGGCGTTACTAGCGGAAGCTAGTGTGCCTGCCCCCCCCCCCCCCGCGCTTTCCTCCTGGACTGTGATCCATTCGGGGGAACCAGGGGTTACGAAGGAACGAGGAATCCAAGAGTGCTTGTACTTGAGCTGTGGGAAGCGGTCTCCCTGCTCCGGCCAGAGGCGCAGCGAACCGGCAGCGGGAACCGGCAGGAGCATGATTCAAAGGAGTGCGGAAAGAGGAAGAAGCCACTGTTTTGGCTAAATGGCAACGACGAATCCAATGATCCCAGTTCCGCAGTTAATTCAAGAACCTCCTTATTCCTGAAACAGAGGACTCCAAGGGGACCGGCGGTATAGGGGGCGCTTGGCGGACCCTAGCCCGGGGCCAAGTGGCATCCCGTGAAATTATCGTGGGAGAAACATGCCACCTATGGCAAAGATTGGTCACAGGCTTTCAGAAAAGCTTTGGTGTCAACCCCGCATTTTTAGCAGGTGGGGGGATTATATACCCCTCCTTAAAATGGGACTAAGGAACAAAATTAGTGAACCCCCATCACGTTTGGTATCAAATGAAAGGTGTTGGTCCACAGATTATTAATAAAGTACAACATTTGACCTTTGACCTCATTTGACCCAAATAAAGGTCAAAAAGGTCAAAAATTACAAATTTTTTCACGAATTTGACTAAATTATTAAATTTGTATGGTATCTTGTCATGTTCGGTATCAAACGAATGGTGTCGGTCCGAAAACCATTATTTAATTATAATATTTGATTTTTGACCCCATTTGACCTTACAGGTAAATAGAAGGTTTAAGTTTTTGTCCCAAATTTAACAAAACTAGTGAATATTTACTACGCTATCGTGTATAGTATCAAATGAAAGCTGTTGACCTGTGGATCATTATAAATTGACCTTTGATCTCATTTGACCCACTTTACTGACGACTTTTAAACATTCACAAGTAATCACGTATCATGTTATAGGTAATGGCAAAACAGCCATTGGCTTATATATACCAGCAAAGCAATTGTAGATGCATAGATGCGATTTGCAAGATGTTCTATTATGACCAGGAGAGCTATACATCTTAATGACAGTTCTTCAAGCAGTAGGATCCTATATTGAAAACAGTGGTATAGCCAACAGTTTGGTAGTCACCAGACAGTACAAAAACTATTGCAAGGAAACCACGTCAGAAGAGCTACCCAAGCTCATCTAACCGTATTAGAGGTTCTCTCTACATGTTCTGTTTCATGCATTTTCAAAAAAATATCCTTGTATCAAAGCATGCGTTGTAGATAAAGTTTTTCGTTTAAATAAGGTATGTGCGGAAAGAGACGTGAAAAACAATCCACTTATTTACAAAGAAGTGTCGAATATTTTAAAGACAGAATATGTGATTAAAGCTTTTTAAGAATTCGAAGCTGCTGATGCCACTAATCCATCTCAGTTGCGCTTTTGCAATTCATGCAGATGGTGGTTGATCTTTGGGATTTTACTAGAAGTGTGCGATCTTAAGATACTTCACTTCAGGAACTGGCAAAGTATTTCTTTGCCCATGACAAGCGAAACTACGCAAGAATCCTTGCAATTTATTTAGCTGAGATGAATTTAGGGGAAAATGCTCCAGAGATACTAGGTGGATTTGAAAAAGGCAATTGGAAAGTGAACAAGACCATGGTGCCGTTTTGTAGTATTGGTGGCGACCACGCATTGGAGCACATCAACCGAAGCATTAAAGTGTTGGACATATTCGTGGTATACCCTTAATCCCGATGCATTTGCAAGATCTTTTCTTGTAGCACCTAACATGACAAGGTTGGCAAGTGAAGCACAGGACGTGGCTGTTGTAAATACGTCAAGAAATCTAAAGCATCACGAGTTAAACCTATAGCAACTTTACAAACAATCAATGACAGCATACTGAAGCTTCATATCTATTTCAAGGAGTTATTAAATCCGTTTGAAGACGACACAGGACAGATGCTCAACCTTGTTACAAAGAATTAATGACAGAGGACATCAAAGTCGTTGTACATCACAGTAGGACAAAAACTATACGTACAGTTCCTCGAACGAACGCGTACATAATACTTCGGCGAATATAGGGGACAAAATTGTCTAATATTATTTCAAAAAACTTGAAATGTGAATAGATTTAGACAAGCTAGTTGAAGTAAATTAAAAGATTCGATGGTGGAATTGAAAGAAAGTAACACATTAATGGTTTCAATGTTGGTTGTGGCACGATCTCGTTCATGAATATATCTAAAACTATGAATTGGCTCCTACGAATTTTCCTTGATCCCAAGATCGCTTTTTGCCATAGGTGGCTCGATACAGAATTGCTCAAACAAAAGTCCACTTTCGATAATTCTTGAAGAAATGCCACAAGAAACAAGTGCATCTGTTAGTAAAGACTGAGATAAAAAAAACCTTATAACGTTGCAATGGCAGAATTGAAATTCTTCCATAAAGTACCTCATGTTCTGACATGTGCCCAACTTTCCACTTACTTTATGATTATCGAAAGTATGTAACGTACCATGAAATTCATGTTGTTTGCAACATGAAGATTGCAAGAAGAGAAAGTCTGATGGACTTTCTCCGAGCAACTGTACGTACAGTTTTTGTCCTACTTAATTTCTTCTAAGTACATCGACCTTGATGCCCTCAGTCATTACTGTCATTGTATCAAGGTTGAGTAGCCGTCCTGTGTTGACTTCAACTGATTTAATAACTCCTTCAAATAGTTATGAAGCTTCAGTATACTGTCATTGATTGTTTGTAAAGTTCTAGGTTTAACTCGTGAAGATTTTTCTTGAAGTATTTACAATGTGCTTGACTGGCCAACCTTGCCATTTCAGGTGCTATAAGAAAGAATCTTGGACATGCACTGGAATGTAAGGTTATACCACGAATACCTCCAAAAACTTTAATGCTTCGGTTGACTGCTCCAATGCGTGGTCGCCACCAATACTACAAAACGGCACCATGGTCTTGTTCACTTTTCAATTGCCTTTTTCAAATTCAGCAAGTATCTCTGGAGCATTTTTCCCTAAATCATTCACCTCAGCTAAATAAATTGCAAGGATTCTTGCGTAGTTTCGCTTGTCATGGGCAAAGAAATACTTTGCCAGTTCCTAAAGTGTAGTAAGGTGCAAATCCCAGATCGCACACTTCTAGTAAAATCCCAAAGATCAACCACCATCTGCATGAATTGCAAAAGCACAACTGAGATTGGATTAGTGGCATCAGCAGCTTCGAATTCTTAAAAAGCTTTAATCACATAGTATTCTGTCTTTAAAATTTTCGACACTTCTTTGTAAATAAGTGAAATGTTTTTCACATCTCTTTCCGCGCATGCCTTATTTAAACGAATAACTTATCTTCAACGCATGCTTTGATACATAGATACTTTTCGAAAATGCATGAAACAGAACATTTTTTGTATTGTCTGGTGACTATATAATTCTACCTCTACCAAACTATAGTCAATACCACTGTTTTCAATAGGATCCTACTGCTTGAAGAACTGTCATTAAGATGTATAGCTCTCCTGGTCATAATAGAACATCTTGCAAATCGCATCTATGCATCTACAATTGCTTTGCTGGTATATATAAGCCAATGGCTGTTTTGCCATTACCAAAAACATGATACGTGATTACTTGTGAATGTTTAAAAGTCGTCAGTAAAGTGGGTCAAATGAGGTCAAAGGTCAATTTATAATGATCCACAGGTCAACAGCTTTCATTTGATACTATACAAGATATCGTATAAATATTCACTAGTTCTGTTAAATTTTGGAAAAAACTTAAAATTGTGACCTTCTATTTACTTGTATTAAGGTCAAATGGGGTCAAAGGTCAAATATTATGATTAATTAATGGTCTGCGGACCGACACCATTCCTTTGATACCAAACATGACAAGATACCATAAAAATTTAATAATTTAGTCAAATTCGTGAAAAAATTTGTAATTTTTGACCTTTTTGTCCTTTATTTGGGTCAAATGAGGTCGAAGGTAAAATGTTGTAATTTATTAATAATCTGTGGACCAACACCTTTCATTTGATACCAAACATGATGGGAGTTCACTAATTTTGCTACTTAGTTCTATTTTAGGGAGGGGTATATAATCCCCCCCCCCCACCCTCCCTGCTAAAAAAGCGGGGTTGACACCAAAGATTTTCTGAAAGCCTGTGACCATACTAACACTTTGCCATACGTGGCATGTTTCTCCCACGAAAATTGCATGAAATCCGAATTTCTGACCACTCGGCCCTGGACTAACCCGCCCTCCGTTGGGTGTCCCCTTGACCATGTGGCATCGCGGAGCGGAGCGTGTCAAACAACAACACCTAGGATGAAACGACGGGGCGCCCCGGATACTAAGAGCACACCCTAAACACCGGTAGATGTAAAGGGGGCCAACGAAAGGACCGGGGAATGACGGTCCATTCAACGAGGAACTCTGGAAGAGCAGCCGCGCGCGTGGCAGGCAGAGAAAAAGAGATGAGGAATTGTTCCAAGCCAATGCTTTTATATGGAGGACTGTGGCCGCGCATGCGCAGTGTTACCACTACGGGACTGACAGGGAAGCCAACTTTCTTTCTCTGGAAGAAGCAATGAGAACCCAGGAGAGTTCATAAATGAAAAACAAGTAACGTATAATTCATGGCAACTATTAAGAAAGTATTAAGAAAATGTTAATATTTAGGCAAGTATTAAGAAAATGTCTTGATTCGTATTAAAGCTTGTAAGCTGACAAATTATTTTTTACCGAATTTTATTATACAAAATAAATAATAAAACGTAATCACATGATAAATGACAACTACAATAGACTTAGTGTTAAAGGCACATAAATCCTTCCGGTGTGACGTGCGACCCGTTGAGACTAGCGTTTGCAAAATTTACACAGGTTAGAGATAATGTCGTAAAATCATCTCGTACAAAAGAAATAACAAGAAAATGACTGTGTTGGCAACCTTTACATACGTTTGAACTAGTGTTGCAAAACTGAGTCGTACAGGAAAGCCTACATGGATGCATGTACATTTAACCCGAAATATTTGTAGTAACGCATATTACAAAAGAAAGACTTGCACTGAATGAGCGAGCGAAATTCAGTGTGTTCGCGACGAGTACAGAAGACTACCTTGATATGTCAAAGTATCACGAATTAGAAAACAAAAACGAACTCGTTTGATGTTTAAGGTATGCGGTTAACTGATCCGAAGTCAAAACAGTACAGGAACACAAATAAACTTTCCCGTAAGGTTTCATATACCGCTGTGTTCCTGTACTGTTTAATCCACGTCAAACCATACTGCTGTATTCAACCATTAGACACGTAAATAAAATTAAAACCATAGCCTAATTTTCAAAATTATTGTAAGAATATTATAGTTTATAATATAGGCTACTTCAGGGCTAAATTTTTCATCATTCAAGTCACGTCGCCTGCTTTCCGTTCTTCCTATTGATGATACATACCCCACTTTTCAAGATTTCAGGACTGGTATTTCATTTTTATTTTTAATGACATTTCCAGGTTTTCAAGGAGTCGCACGAACCCTGAATTACTTATTTATCTGTAGGTTTGTACTAAGCAAACTAAGACTGGTTTTTACGATTTTTCAGCGATATCGTTGAGCCAAGTAGAACGCACCAATCTGACCTACTGCGTTCTAAAGTAAAAACTGTAAAAACATGTTAATACAGCAGTAAAGTTTCACGTGGACTAAACAGTACAGGATCGCTGCGGTATACGAAAATATAAATATAAATATTATAAATATACAGGAAAGTTGATGTGTTTCTTTACTGTTTTGACTTCGGATCAGTTAAACCTAACCTTAAAACATCAAGCGAGTTCGTTTTTATTTTCGATAGTTTTATTTAACAACTAGCTATTCCCAGCGTAAAGTACACCACTCTAGTAAAAAGCCATGCTGTCACACTGCCCATTTGTGGTTGCACTGGCAATTGTTTCTGTTGGGGCAAAGAGCTTGTTAGCACCCGTTAGCAATACACGTTGTAACAATTACTCTTCATATTGCCTATCGTGCTCCCTTTTTCACCCGCTACCTTGCAAAGAATGAACAATCACTCCCTTTTTCATTGCTGCCGTTCAAAGAATGAACATGTTCCCCTTTTTCGTTGCTACCGTGTAAAGAATGACCATGGCCTTTTTCGCTGCTACCGTGCAAAGAATGAACATGCTTCCACTTTTTCATTGCGACCGTGCAAAGACCTCCTTTTTCATTGCTACCATGCAAAGAATCAACGTCCTTCCCAATTTCATTGTTATTGCTTTAATTTGCTGCGTTTGAGTGATTTCACAATGACTGCCTATCCCCAGGTCTAAGCGAAATATATACTAAGACACAATCGAATGTCTCGGCACCACGATTCAGCGATAACAGCCCATCCAAGCAGACAAAATATATATGAGCATGTCACCAATATACAGGGTGGTCCATAAAGTACTGGAAAAATATAGGCCTAAAATAGACCTGTAATAGGCCTATAATAGGCCTAAAGTAGCTTTAAAGTTCGCAGGCCCATTAGAAAACTTTCAATATGTTACGATTATCCTTACTTCAATGGCATTAGGTGTGACATTAGGGATGTACGTATTGGATTCTGCTACAATCTGGTGAAGTGTTGCGTGTACGTCTATGGTGTACATCTTTAGCCGCATCTACTCAGTTTGTTATCCTATTTGCCCCCCTTTATTTTTATCTTACTCATGTGTTTGTAGCTTATCAGCAGTACATTAAAACGAGTTTAGTAAAGTTTGGGCGCAAATAACCCTTGTTCTGTTGCGCCCTTATTTTATTCTTCCTTTCTTCTATGGTTGATTGCGTTCTGTTTTAATACATTTTATCCTGAATAACGTTGTTGGGGCTCAAACTACAATTATTTCTGTGTTATTACATTGGCCTGAGGCATATGCTAGCCATATACTCTACTGAGGAACTCACTTAAATGGTGCAGCTACGTGGTCTGCATGTCTTCAACGCTCAAACCCTTGTGCAGGTTCGAGAACAAATTCACCAACTTTATCCAGTGATATCTCCACCATGCGTTACCACCATCTCTAATTTGCTAAGGAAGTTCAGGGAAACAGGTTCTGTTGCCGATTAGTCAGGGAGCAGTTCTAGGAAATTTAGGGCTACTGTGCACAATTTGCCAACTTTGATTTTTCACTTGAGGGTGGTTGTTTACACACCAAGAAACAGTTTTCCACATGTTGCCTCCTTAGCAATACGCATTTAATGTATTAGGCATTAAAGAAGGCGGCCAAATTGGCGCCCAATTTTGCAATTTGGCCGATTATGCAAGAACCGTTAGTGATACGAAAAAACAGTTGAGATAAAAGTTGTTTGCAATAATGTAATCTACAATGTCTTTACCATTCATTTTTTTCATATCTCTTATGGTTTTCGAGAAAAATGGATTTTAGGCCAATTTCGGCCATTTTTTGGCTAATTTAATGCAACGAACATCTCAAATTGTCAACTTACAACTGCTGCTGCATCGTTTTCTAATTCAGGTTGATGGCTCCAATTAGACTCATTCGAAAGGTGGGAGTATCTTCTTTGCAACAAGGGTCGTTGAAAGGGTCTACGACTGTTAGGAACCGAACTACGCCATTTAACTAGGGGGTGGTATTACAGCCACTGTTTGATTTTTCGCTCATTTTCAACATTCAGCTTCTATTGTGACGTGTCCAATTTAGGTAGATGACTCAGATTAGATTCGTTCGAAGGTGGGAATGTCTTCTTTGCAACAAGGTTACTAGAAAGGGTTATGACTGTTGGGAACCGATCTACGCCCGATTTACTAGGGGTTGGAATTTCTACTTTTCGAATGAATCTAATTGGAGTCATCTACCTGTTGGACTTTTGGCTCATTTACGCTGCGACGTTTGTAATTTAGGTAGGCCCTATCAAATACATGAAAAGAAGACATTGCCACCTATCGAATGAATGTAATTGGAGTCATCTATCTAAATTAGAAACATTGTCAGCACCAGTTGAAAGTTCTAAATTAGTGAAAAGTCGAACACTGTAAAAAAAACTACATGAATGCTCAATGTATTTGTGTAGCTAAAATCCTATTTTACGAGTGACTTGTCTAATGGAGGGCAGACAGAAACATTACACTTCAACGTTGTGTAACATTACACAAAATGACTTGAAATGACAGAACAATAGCGATCCTAGCGGGAAATATTGTCACTGCAGAGAAAAAACACGTAAAATGCGTGCAACGTTGGACATAATACTGGGAAATAAAGCGACAGCAGCGTTCATAACGGAAAATGTTCTTATTACAGCGACACAAGAAAGATGTGTAACATTACAAATATTGGTGTTAAATTTGACGATAGCAGCAACTCAAGCGAATAATATTTTCACTGTACACGGCCAATTTGTGTAATTTCATTCTACAACAAAATGTTTTTAATTAAAGCAATTTTTTATGCCTTTCACGTATATTTCTGATGTCTTTACACACATGGGCGTTTCCAAAACGAATTATTGGGGGAGGGGCAGCAAAAATATGTTACTAAAAAATCGAAGACTTTGCACTCTTCCCATGTGCATCTTTCATCTTATGTTTCCTTGCTCGAATATCCTGTGTAATGCACACTCTATATTTTTCCAGATTTTGTGTAAAGCTACACAATAATTATGTGCCTGGCTGCCACAAGAAAGTTGTGTAAAGTCACACTAGCCCTAATAAAACGGGCAAGCTCGGTTCCTAACAGTCATTGACACTTTCAACGACCCTTGTTGCAAAGAAGACATTCCCACCTTTCGAATGAATCTAATTGGAATCATCTACCTATATTAGACACGTCACAATAGCAGTTGAAAGTTAACAATGAGCGAAAAATCCAACGGTGACTGTAATACCAGCCTCTAGTAAAACGGGCGTAGCTCGGTTTCTAACAGTTGTAGATCCTTTCAACGACCCTTGTTGCAAAGAAGATACTCCCACCTTTTGAATGATTCCAATTTGAGTCATCTACATAAATTAGACATGTCACAATAGCAGTTGAAAGTTGACAATGAGCGAAAAATCCAACGGTGACTGTAATGCCCCTAGTAAAAAGGGCATAGGTCGATTCCTATCAGTCGTAGACCCTTTCAACGACTTTCGTTTGAGTCTAATTGGCGCTATCCACCTTTAATTAGAACCACACAGCAGCAGTTGAAAGTTGTAAGTTGACAAATTGAGACGTCTGTTAGCATTAAATTAGCCAAAAAATGGCCGAGAATGTGCCCAAAATCCATATTTCTCGAAAACCAAAAGAGATATGAAAAAAATGTATGGGGAAGACATTGTAGATTACATTATTGCAAACAACCTTTATCTCAATCGTTTTTGTGTATCACGAACGGTTCTTGCATAATCGGCCAAATTGCAAAATTGGGCGCCATTTTGGCCACCATCTTTAATGCCTAATACATTAAATGCGTATTGCTATGGGAGAACGGGTTAGAAACTGTATCGCAGCACGGGGAGGGGGAAGAAGTCACTTTGAAAATGTTGTGTTGAATTAGGGCAGATGTAAATGAACCCGAAGTTACTAATTTGGCCAGTTATGATTACGAATGTTGGCAGCAATCAGAACGACATTATTTGCTTCCTTTTTCCCCATTTTGTTTTATTTAGAATCCGTACGACATGAGAGATCAGAATAGATCCTTGCCCACAAGCTGTGAAGGCATACTATAGGCTTATTTTACGCCTTCATTTGTCCAGTACTTTGTGGAGAAAAATAATAACCACGCAACAGAATAGGCTGAAATTTTGTTTCATCAGGAGACTTTGGTCACCTGACAGTGTTAAAATCAGCATTAGCTTTGGAAAAAAAAGTCTGAATAACGTGGTATTTGCTTAATTACTATCCAGCTTCTGACTAGCTAATTTCACGAAAATAAATGATTCCATGCATCGCATAAAGCCACGATTGAATCAGGACAAGAGACGGTCGTGCTCTCCGTCGAGCCACCCCGACTCCCATTTTCCTTCAATAATACAACGATGAACAACATGCTTACAACAATGAACACGATGACGTGAACGAGCAGCATAAAAACAACGGCATGAATTTAGAATTGCCCCCCCCCCCCCCCCCCAAAAAAAAAATAATAATAATAATTCGAGTTCGGTGAATTTCTCGACAAAGACTGACGCACGTAAAACTCGAGGGGGGGGGGGAACACTGTGACAGTCTGGTGTACAACGTGACTGCTAGCAGTCGATTTTGTCCTTTTGGGAATTCCGACTGTCACTTCGGAAGTCCGGCAGTCCAGTAGGAATTTCGGCAGTCCGACCTCGCATTCCGAAAGCCCGACGTCGTTATGTGTTAGTCAGCCCGTGCATTCACCAGTCCGCCTATTTGTCCGGTATCCTTGTATGCAAACATGAGCTCTATCGTAACCAGAGACGGACTGGATCAGAGGGCTAGGCAACGATCGCCACAGGGACCAACTGGTTTGAGGGCAACATTATTTTTTATTTAATTTTTTTTGTTAGTTTTTACCCCAAAAATTTTTCCAAACGGCCGTCGTTTGTAGTGACGTGGGTTGTTTCCCTTGCACTTTTCACCCCAGTGTAGAACTCCAGTGCTGGCTGTTGGAAGATTAAAAAATAACTAGTTGTTCCCCGGCGTAACATACGCCGTTCTAGCAGATTCCCGCTTGTGTGAGCAAAATAATTTACTGGTGAACATGAAATGAAAACAGCCGGCAAACCTTCCCCTCTTCGAGCCCCCATTCACCTCCCCTCGCCCACATTTCCCACTGTGGTCAGATACCCACCTGCAGCCCCCCTGGTACACTATGTCCGCTCCCGCGTTCCCTGCCCTGCTACCCCGGATATTCTCCCATTGTATGGTTTGCAATGACCTTCCCCTCACCCCTGCTTCCCCTCCCCTGGAATCCCTGGTGTTTTGTTTTCTGACGGAAGT
Source organism: Lithobius niger (assembly GCA_023313725.1). Taxonomy (NCBI): domain Eukaryota; kingdom Metazoa; phylum Arthropoda; class Chilopoda; order Lithobiomorpha; family Lithobiidae; genus Lithobius; species Lithobius niger. The sequence continues at coordinate 17,909 of JAHWFP010170715.1, forward strand.
AAATAACTTTTTCAGAGGAGGGCAACGCAGTGTGGCTGAATTTCGTGTTTCTCCGTTCTGATATCAAGCGCCATAACGATCGTGCATGCAGTGACTGTTACTCAACCAACTTTGAAACTTTTCAACTCGGCTCTTAATAGGCAGCATTATTGAAGCAATATTGTGTTCATTTCTAATTGTTAGAGCGCATATTCGTTCTCATTGTCGGCCGCTCACCCTTTTTCTTTGCTACTGTGCCAAGAATGAACCCGCTCGCCCTCTTGGTGATTGGTGCAGCTGATTAGCCGGCATTAGCCAGCATTATTGCAGCTTTCTGTGTTTAATCATGATCCCTCATTAAGTCTGCTCATAAGCAAAATATATATAGTAACAAAAACGAACTCGTTTGATGCTTAAGGTAAGGTTTAACTGATTCTAAGTCAAAACAGCAAAGGAACACAAATAAACTTTCCTGTAAGGTTTCAGATACTGTAGTATTGCTGTACTGTTTAGTCCATGTGAAACCTTTCTGCTGTATTATTATCAATTTTATTTTTGCACACGATAATTCAGCTAATGATTGGTGCATTCTACTTGGCTACACGACATCGCTGGAAAATGCTTAAAACCTAATCGTGTTAGTAGGCTTACAACATCTCTACTATGCAGGTAATTGAGGGTTCGTGCGAGTCTTTGAAAACCTAGAAATTCTCTGGAAAGTAATAATGTATTTGCATGCCTGGAAAAGTGTTTGAAAATCTTGAAAAATGATATATTTATCATCAATAGGGTGATGAACGGAAAGTAGATGACATGACTGAAGAACAGTGAAAAAAGTAGTAGAATGTGTAACCTTAGATTTTTCTTCCTTGGGGCATGAAAGATTTTGAAATATGGGCCCTGACTTTAATTGCATAATGGTTGAATACAGCAGTAAGGTTTCACGTGAACTGAACAGTACAGCAACACTGAAGTATCTGAAACCTTACAGGAAAGTTTATTTTTATCCTTTGCTGTTTTGACTTCGAATCAGTTAAACCTTACCTTAAGCATCAAACGAATTCGTTTTTGTTTACTAATTCGAGCTACTTTGGCATACCAAGCAGTTTGGATTAGCTTTTTCCTATCAATCACGGTTTGCAAAACCAATAAGAAAACAAACCTTTTAATCTTCAGTCTAATTCTTACATCTTGCGTCTATTTGTACTCGTTGCAATCGTTGCAAATGCACTGAATTTCGCTCGCTTCGCTTGCTCGTTCAGTGCAAGTCTTTTCTTTTGGTTTGTCAGCAGCTCTCTATTAGCGGCTTTGTCCGATCTACAGCAACTAAATTAGAAAAAGAAAAGGCCACAACAGTAAGAATCTAACAATCACTTTAATCGGTTTTCATTATTCGTGCACGTGTTATGTCTTTGCTACGGTGTCTTAACAATTCTTGGTGCATGGCAGTGCTATGGATTTAAACTATCGTCTAAAGTGGTGATTGTTGATTCGTAAAATCAAAGAATCCGTGTTTCAATGAAACGCATATAGACACACGCTAGTGTGTCGCCGCCGAGTAGTCCGTTTATTGTTGTTGGAGCTTAATTGTTAGAGCGTAACTGTTAAGAGTAATTGTTGTCAGATGGCGGCTCACTAGCAGACTGTCTTTTAACTGAAACCAACTTATACGTGATTTCAGCATACTGGTGTAAATTCCCAATGCGGTAGAAATCTTTGCAAATCGTTTGAATCAGGTGTCTTGGGTCCAGTAACAAAGAAAACACAAAAACACAAAAATGTGGGAACGTGTCCTTCATGGAGAGAAAGTGTCCTCAATAACGTTGATTTGTGTTACTGGTGACTAGTAACTAGTGACCAGTAACTAGTCCGCAGGCTCCCATGTTAATTCTCTTTGGGTATAACGACACGTCTACAGCTCATTAGGGAAAGTTGCCAGATCTAAATTTCGGCAGACAGGTAAAGCGTCATATGGGGAAGTGCCTTTTTCTAAAATGGGGGTTGCAGCTTGAAGCACGTGGTCCTGAAGTGGCTCGTAAGTGCAAAATTATTGTTGTAACCATTGTTTGTATTGTCATCCAACAGTGGATTATAATATGCTTAAATGTTACACGCTTATCGTTTCAGTACCTAATTGTCAGAATTCATTGTTGTTGCAAATAGGTGGTTCACGAAGAGACGGAGTATCTTTTATTGCAAAGGTTTGGTCGTTTTTTTCCCCCACCAAATCCAAATGGTTTTTTTTTTAAAGTAAGCGAATTCAAAATGAATTATATGCCCCACGACTCGAATAAATTTCTCATTACTGGTTCAATAAGACACAGGGTATCTTTTATTCCATAGGAATTGATTAGGTCCTTGCAATTATCATACTGTTACGCTTGTTATTGATTTATTTGGAATGACAATAGCAAATGTGAAAATTATGAATGAGAACATTCATGCAATAAAATACCTCCAGGCAAAAAAGGTAGGGGTGACAATTACACCGTGGGATTTTTTGTACATTCACAGGCCTATGAAAATCATGATATCCACCCAAAACCAAAACTGGTAAGAGAAGCCGCCAAGTTTACAAAAAGGGTCGGCCTTTCAAAGTAGTGATATCATTCAACCAGGGAAAGGCCGCCAAGGTTAATCCTATTAGCCAAGTTAATCGCACCGAATAATACTTTGGACGTTAAATGAAAACTAGAAGATTGCTACCGCTAGTAGCCATCTTCTAGTTTTCATTTAACCTT